>CAAKHB010005384.1:283620-384191 GCA_901007665.1 Aeoliscus strigatus
AGAGAGGGTCGATTCAGTTTGCAGGTTTAACTCCTCAACTTAGCATGTATGTGCTATAGCCCTTTATCTGAGGTGATAAGTGCATTGTGAAGATGTTTGAGTATATATGCTCAGTCATAAAATCTCTTTACACATCGCCTGAAAAAGTAACCTGTTTTTGGACATTTCCTTAACTACGCTTTAGACATTTTGATTAGAAATAAGACAAATATTGTCAGTAACATTTGGAACTTACATCAGCAGCCACATCATTTACCAGTCAGCCCAAACTGCGGAGCTGTTTTAGCTCATCAGCACGTCGGTTTATAAAACCCGTAGCCCACCAATACTCCATCTCGCACTCCACCCTCTGTGGTGACAAAAACAAATTGCGAGGCCTCAAAATGCAGCTAAAGACAAGAAAATGTCAGCAGAGCCACCACCGCCACAGCAGATCTGGCGTCTCCGGCTGTGCTGCTTGAACTGGAGGGGCGGTGGAGCTGTTGAAGGCCATCTGGGGAGCAGAGGACAATAATACACTCTCATCTACACACAGCCGATATAGTAACTTGACATGTGAATTCCTGTTGTCCCTCCCACATACAAGACAATACATCATAGGAAGCCAGGTCAACACGCTCAATAAACCTCCCCCTTTGTCATTTCTATCTCCTTCCTGGTAAACTGACACCATTTCACATTCCTGAGTGCAGGTAATGTCTGTTTTGTGTACTGTTTCCAGTTGGTCTGTTTAATCGCTCCTCTCTCCATTAAACTTAGGTGACGGGGCGAATGATGTCAGTATGATCCAGGTAGCGGACGTGGGCGTTGGGATCTCTGGGCAGGAGGGAATGCAGGTAAGCACAAGTCTTGGGGGTGCGGGAATGTGTGTGACAGATGAGGATGTGGGATCGGGGAGGGGGTGAGGCTATGAGGGGCTGTGACAGAATGAAAGGAGGAGAGATGAGAGAAACGCTGTCTTTCCTTTGCATACTTAATAGGCTTTAATTATTCTTAAGTGTGTGTCCACATCCATACACATCCTCTTAATGGGATTGCTTGTGTGCTGCTGACTCAGGCAGCTTGTCCTGCGTTCGGTAGAGAGGCAGTTCTCTTTATTTCTAGTACTTTCCTAGCACCATTTCAGACTCAATTACATCCGCACCAGCGTCTCTCCCTGATCTGAGGTCATGGCCAGTACCAAAGCAATGGCAACCAAAATAAAACGCCTCTCAGTCAGCCCTCCCCCGCCGCTTCACTGACTCATCCAGGAAGGTGATCTTGCATAGCAATGATGGAGCCCCCCAATTAACTACCGGAGAGGCTTTGCAGGCGTGCTGCTGTGTAGCACATCTGTTAAAGTCTCAGTATCCTGTCATTATCTGAGCTGCCTGATTAATCATTGTTAATCAAATTTGGTCCTAATAGGATGGCGGTCACTCCTCGGGGCTCCATAGTGTGCTGAGATGCACATTTCTGTGCTCAGGCCAGCTCACACTGCATTATGATTAACAGGCCTTTCTTCCATTAGGAGCGCCGTCCCAGTGCACTCATTTCCAGACGGTCATTGAACACAGCAGAAACGACGTGACTGCACAGGCTTATTTTTCTCACCGACTGATAATGTTGACAGTCGAAATGTGTCATAAAGGGGTAGCAGTGCTGTTTAAAATGTAAGTTATAAACCGGCTTTGGCTTCAGGGAGGATTATGTTTGAGATGTTGATTGATTAGACTGACACTTTCTGGCTGCTGTAACAATGAATCCCAAAAGGTGCGCAGCCCATTAAAGGGTTATTGCTTTGGAAGGATTATACCCACTAAAGATTCATTAAAAAAAGAGTGTAGCAGGCCAGTTTCTACAAAACTGCCTGTGTCAGGGAGTGCTGATGATGTGAAAGGAGGTGGAGGGTTGAGAAGACTGTATATCAGATCCTTTTGGTGTTTTGCAGGCGGTGATGGCGAGTGACTTTGCTCTCCCACGTTTTCGGTATCTCCAGAAGCTCATGCTGGTCCACGGACATTGGTGCTACTCCCGACTGGCCAACATGATACTATATTTCTTTTACAAGAATGCTGTAAGCTGCTTCAGTGCTACTCTCCGAATGCGAACATGAAAATCGACACTCAATTTGTGACACAGACTATGTCTCCGTCCCGTTTGTCCCCACAGATGTTTGTAGCTCTCATCTTCTGGTATCAGTTCTACTGTGGATTCTCAGGTTCAGCCATGATTGACCAGTGGTATCTTATCTTCTTCAACCTGATGTTCTCCGCCTTCCCACAACTCATCACTGGGACTCTGGACAAAGACGTGTCAGCAGAGACTCTGCAGCAACTACCTCAGCTTTATGTGAACGGACAAAACTCCGAGGTGCCTCCACCTGTTCTGTGTCTTTCTTTTAGTGTGAAATGATCTTTGTTTAATGATTCTTCAGGAGAAAGTATGTTTCCCTTAACCAAAGCAGATTATCCGTTATCTTTTCTAGTTTTTCTTTTTTACGTTTTGTCCATTTAGTTCTATAATTTATAATATAATAACGCTCTAAAAACGTAAGTAAATTTATTGCTTTCACCATATCGCATCATGTTGATGTTAAATTGGCACATTTCTATCAAAGAAATTCTTGCAAATGGTTTCGATGAAATGAATCTTGTCTTTTTCACATTAACATTAGTATCTGCCGTCACCCATGTCATGCCCATACATCACTAATCAATAGTCGTATCACCAGTGCAACATCAGCGCAAATAAACATACTTAAACACAATTCAACAAAGTAAATCATTCAGCCATATTTTATATTCTTGTGATTAATCCGGCCCTAATTACATCTTGAAGGCACTTTGGTTCCCGTACAAACATCCTCCTCAGTCTTAATGTCACACGGGGTTTGTCATATTTTTCAGTTGAACAGAAACTTGTCAAAATAACTAAACATTTCCATTGTGACAACGGTAGCTCGCCCTTTTCAGCATTTAACATCTAAGGCACGTTGGCATTAACTGTGTAAGTAATACTGCATTTTTATTTACAATATTGTAGTGTCTGCGTGCTGAGAATATATTTACCAACTGCTGCTATTCCAGATACATCATTATTCCTGCTCCGTCCAGCAGATGTGATCACAGCCCACTTCATGACGTGTGTGACTGAACATCTTGTGTCTTGCAGGAATATAAGCCATATATGTTCTGGATGAACATGATCGACGCCTTCTACCAAAGTTTAATCTGCTTCTTCATTCCTTACTTTGTAAGCAGGGGTTTAATTTCCCTTCACTCACTTGTTCTCTGTAGTTCAGCGTTTGCTCCTCATCATTCCACACTCATTCACATGCATTCTCCTCTCTCTCTATCCAGGCCTACGCTGACTCTGATGTGGATCTGTTTACTTGGGGAACACCCATTACCACCCTTGCCTTAGTCACTATTCTGCTACACTTGGGCATTGAGACCAAAACCTGGGTAAGGAACTATCTATATTTATATATCTATATTTGAGCAGCTTCAGACGTAACATACGTTTTTTTTTTGTACTTAAACGCCTCATCTCACTTGATGCTATTTTCATCATGTCATCGGCTTTGTGAGGATCTAATTTTGAGCAGGGGCAGGGATGTTAAACTGCTGCTGAGTAGATTGAGACACAACGGCAGAACTGCAGCATCTGGGACAATATATCAGCCTAAAAGTGTTTCTGCCTCAGACCCTGCCCTGTGGAAACGGTCTTCAGTACATCACAGTCCAAAATACCTGTTTATTTTTCTCGCTGCCTTGGTTTTAGTGTCACACGTCTATGTGAGGTGCTCCCAATCGGCGCAGCAGTCCTGATCATGAGCCATGTCAGATTTATGACCCTGCACTGAGTCTTTTCCATTAGGCTCAGGCTGTAAATTTAGTAGTACAGGTTTGATATGTGAAATATGAGGTTTTCACTAAATACCTTCCTGTACATGAAGGTCCCCGGTGCATAGGAAGCAGCGTTGACTGACGGTAAACATTCACAAACTCTCAGCTGGCAGGTACTTCATCCTCCGGCAGCTCACAAACTGAATGCATGCATGGCTGGGAAGTGGCTGGGAAAGGAATATGTGCTGACAGCAGGCAGCGTTCTCTCTCTTCCCTGTACAGTCGTCGTCGGGATGCCAGGATGCTGTAATTAATCACCTGCTTGTGTGTGCGTGTCCTTGTGTGTGTGTGTGTGTGTGTGTCTGAGAGACAATACTCCAGGGAGCCAGTGTGTAGTACTCACTCTGTCAGATGCCGTTCAGCAGGTCAACTCGGGGATGATGCATGAGGGTACATGAAGACGTGCAAGGTTATGTGTGTGCAGATGCTTCCTAGTATCACATCGCTTCTATTAAAAGAAGCTTCTTGTTAAATTCTTTTGGTCTATGATTAGATCTGTGATTGCTTTGTCTCGGTTAGAAACTACAAATGATTGTTTTTATCAATTCAATTTAATCTGTGACCAAAACTTGTATATAAAAGCTTTTTCTTTGAAACCATATATTCTGTCGGAGACTGAAGCACGTTTCAAATGATGAAACGTATGGACTATAAACATGTGAGCAACAATTCCAACTGCTTCAGTTGCTGCCAGTGGGTTTGTTGTTACTGTGTAGTTGTGTGTGGAATACTGCGTAATGTGTCAAGGAAGAACTTACTATGTTGTGATGAAAGTGGAACACTAAGAACGCGGTTTATACTGAAACGTACATGACCGCAAGGTACAAATTAGAAAATGAACAGATATGAGGGATGGTAACTTCAGTGTTCCTAGATGACTAGTTCCTGGTTGATAGGTCTTTACCTGACTAAGATGAAAGATGACGTGTGTTTCAAACTGAGCCAGTAGTTTCCAAAGTGGACAATCCTGCAGCGTGTGGAGCAGAACAGAGCTCCAGGTGGAACAGGTGCAGACTTTTATTTTTAAGGTGAACAGAGAAACATCACTGCTGAAGAAAGTCTCTGATCCTCAAACACTTGACAGCGTGATTATGTTGTTTGCTCTCATGTTCACCACAACAACACTACAAATGTTGGATATGTGCAGGTGTATTTGTTGTGTCCTAGCTACCAAATCAATGAATGCAGTTTTATCTCAACATAGATCACATGAACATAGATGATGTGGTTCAAAAACGTGTTCTGACCGGTTCTACTGACATCCTGTGTTCACTGTTTTTCTTTTTACTTCAGGCTCAACAAACATTTTTGGTAATATGGAGGTCTGACTGGGTTTGTTTATCATCACGTCATTGGTTTGATATGTTAATCCTTTACTTTAATCACTTTAGTTTATGATTTGTACATGGTTGGTTCACAGATATATCACGTTTATTGTAAATGTCAGGTTGTAGTGGAAGCACTTTGAGATGGCTATATCGGTAATATAATTTAAAATAATACGATGTAATAATAGTTATTTTGGTCAGTTGTTGATGAATTCTTGTGGATTATTTTCTTAATCTTAGTGCCAATGTTATGTGTGTGAATATTTGTCTCATGTCTTGTCAAAACGTTTCCTACTGTCTCTCTACAGTAGAAGACACAACATATTTTTAGACCATTTTCCAGTGTTTGTTTGTGTCCAGGGCCATTAAACACACACATCCTTGCTCATGTCGTACAGCATGCGTGTTTCTTCCCTTGTGGTGATGTGCGTCTGCTGTGGTACTCATCCGACATCCCTCTGCTCTCCCTGCAGACGTGGATGAACTGGTTGTCCATCACCTTCAGCCTAGCTTTGTTCTTCACCGTGGCTCTGTGCTACAATGCCTCCTGCCCCACCTGCTACTCTCCCTCTAACCCCTACTGGACTATGCAGCGGCTGCTCCTGGACCCCGTCTTCTACCTGCTGTGTGTCATCACACCTGCAGCAGCCCTGCTGCCCAGGTACACTGAGCTTATCGCCTCCGATGCTTCTGATCCATGTCAGGAACTGTCGCCGTTATTAATAGCAGCCTGTGGCTCATTATTGGAGTGGCGTCTCCTCATGTTGGCTCTCCTTTACTTTCCAGATATTTCTACAGGGCGTGTCAAGGCACGCTGTTTCCCAGCCCAGTCCAAGTTGGAAGGCAGTTGGATCAACTCCCAGCTGAAACCTGCAAGAATATCCTCAGCCTGAGCAGGGTCAAGGTGGGGTCACCACTCGGCCCCAAGCCTCCCTTCCTATCCCTCACAAAGCCTTCCCCCAAAGCTTGCAATAACAAAAACCTCCCCAGCTCCAAGAGCTCCCAGGAGCCCGTCGCACAGATTGAAGAACCAAAGGGCCGGGGACGCCCAGAGGGGCCAACAGACAGCGAGAAGGGACCCGCACATCTTCTCACGTTTGCTCCTACAGACATGGACACTCTTCCTTACACCAAAGACGTTCCTCCGCTGTCGGGGGAGCCTCGGCCTCTCCCCACCAAAGACTCGGAGTGTCTGGATAAGACTTTAGAGCGGTCAGAGCCGAGTCTGTCCAGCTGGATCACCTCGACACCTCTGCTGCCGCAGACGGACAGCGTTCAGCTCGACATGCCCCCTGACGGGGGCTCTCGGTGTGTCAAATACACCAGAAACTCAGACGAAAGACTCAAGTCTGACCACATGGTTCACCGGGCACACAGGACGGAGCATGTGGCGGAGCCGCCGCTGCACACCACCCTGTGACCTTTGTCTTAACTATGTTACTCCAATTTGCACGACAGTTTTTTTGTTTTGTTTTTAAAGATCTAATTTTATTACATTTGTTACGGAGATTTTTTTTTTTATAAAGGACACAAATAGGTACTTTATATCAAAGGTTGTACAAAGCTAAGTTGTTTTTGAGCTTTGGGAGATGGAAGAACTGGAATGTCTCCTGTGTTTGTTTGTTTGTTTGTTTTCCTGGGAGGATGCATCTCAGTACTTGATCGGGTTTTTGATGTGTTGAAGTTCAGACTAGAGACGTTCTACGTTCACCTGCTTTTAAATACATGACGACCTGCATCAGATGCCACTGTGGCCTTGATGGTTGTGACTGACATCACAACAGGAACACGTTTGATCGAATGTGTTCACGTGACTCTGTGATTGATGCGAATCAGCAAATGGTGGCATTGGTTTACTGTGTACATGTGGACAGAGATCATCTCCAGCCTGGATGTGCCATCTGCTTTTCTGAAGACTGTTGATGGCTGCTGTGTACTTAAGTACATTCCACTCAGTAACTCTGAGAGCTCTTTGAATATATTCACATATCAGGCGCCTGCAAAGATTTCATTCTCAACACAGCAAGAATCCCATATTCGTTTTGAGTGTGTGTCCTTCTCCTGCATCCATGTTTTTTTACAGTTGAGAGTTGAGGGAGCAGATCACATATCTGCCCATTAACTCGGACGGTGTCCCCGGTGGTATATTCACGCTAGCACACTTTAGACTACTGTAAGTAGAAATCCAAAAACGGTTACTGAAAGCTGGTGTGAAGAAGAAGCCAGGAGAAGGCGAAAACGACCAACGATCCAAGTGGAGAACAGTCATGTTGCTGTCATTACGGTAATCCCATTCGCTTTGTCGCTGGAAGCCACTGAGTCATTACCGTAATTGCTGTGAAGTACAACTTCTAAACTATTGGGGACCCATCTTCATTTTGCCCTTCTCTTAGCTGGTGGACGTCTTCTCCACCTTCACACCAGGTCGGGGAACCGAGTGCAGCATCTCAGCTCTCAGTGCCAGTTTGACATTAATGGTCACATCATCGTGTACTCCAACGTATGCTAGTGCGATGCATGGACAGCGATACTGTCGGTGTTAAAGGGTTAAGTATGAACATGGATCATGGAGACCCTTAGCCTAGCCTAGCATAGTCTCAGAATTCTAAACAGAAGGACGTCGGCTCTGCCCAAAGGTCAAACATCTGAATGCCAACACCTCTGAAGCTCACTAATAAAATATTATGTCTCATTTGTGCACAATGTCAAGTGTGGAAAGGAAATCTGTCGCTTCCTGCAAGCAAAGACAGTTGCCTGGCAACCCAGTAGCATCGACAAGACCCCAAGGAAGAAGCAGATGCCCACACGTACATATTGTTGCCTTTGGGCTTCCTCTCTTTATGCTAAGCTAACGCTAACATGTCCTGGATTGAGCTTCATGTAGATTTGAGTTATATCCGTCAATTCCAAGTTTGGAAGACAGCAATGGCGTATATTTCCCATTCCGTTGTACAGCAGGCTGGAAACAAGCTCAACACCACAGTTTTACTTGAAGGTCGTTGTATTTTATGGGCTGAGCTTATCAGCGTGTTTTTTTTTATATATATATTGTATTTTTCCCTGCTGGTGTTCAGCTATAAACCAAAAGCTCAGTGGCAAAAGTAAAAGTTGAGGCTCTAAGTAACTTTGAAAAGCACTTTGAAACTTCAGAGCATTGTTTGTTTTGGAAACAAATACTCAGTGATAGTATGAAAGAGATTGAAAAGTGGTTTTATGTTGCCTACCTAATATTTTTTCTACAATGCACAACGAGTAAAGGTAAAGAGATTTGGAACATTCCATCGGATTGATTATTTGTTTGGCAGCAGCACCTTGAGTACATTTTTTTCCCTTTTCTTATGTGTACAGTGAATCATTTACCAAAGATCATTTATACTTCTGTATTTTTTTCCAAGCAATAGTATGTGCCTGAACACTGGATAATAAATACCAAATACCAAGTCTAAGAGTGCTGTTGGTGCTGAAGCTGTCCAGTATTTGTATTTGTCTAAAGATGTCAGTGTGTTTCCTGTTCCTGAAGTCTTACCAAGAATGTCTTATTTCTAGTCAAAATATCTCATTTCTACCCATAAAATCTGTTTACACTGAAAATAAGACATCACCTGAAAAAGTAACTTGTTTTTAGACATTTTCACCTGTTTCAAGCTAATTTTCACTTGAAATAAGCAGTTGTTATTGAAAATTCACTAGAAACAAGTAAAGACTTTTGAAAATCAAGATACTTGATTAGACATTTTGTTTGGAACCAAGACAAATATCCTTAGACTAAGATATCCTTTCGATTTTTTGCGGTGTAGCGGATGTTTATGAGGCTCTATTCGACATCGTCTCTCCTCTTCATGTTGCAGTCTGGCCCGTTGCTCAGACTCTGACTCCACCGTCTGTCCACTTTGGTCCGTACTATGTCTGTTCTTGGCTTTTGGTGTTCCCCCTCGTGCCAAAATGAAGCTCGACTGTGTTCACTGCCGCATTCCAACATTAACACAAACATTCGCAAATTCCTCACACCGCTCGTGTCCTTGAACATACTGCAGCTCTGCTGATATCTCATTCATGTTTTGGACAAAGTGTACATCTCACATTGTGGTTGTAACACGAGAGAAAGCTGCTGTTCACGTCTCGCTTGAGGTGCGTATCAAAACACGAGAATGGTTGTAGCACACCGGCTCCACTGCAGAGCTCACTGTCAACAAACTAAAGCAATCAGTTGGGGAAGAACATGTTCAGCATTGCAAGGTTTTCTGGTAAATTAATTTTCTTCTCAGTTCTTCTAAAAAAAAAAATCCATACGTGAGCAAGATTAAACATGTCTCAGTTCATCTTTTGTCTTTTAGTTTAAGTATGTGTGTGTATACATACATGCATACCGTATACATACATACATACATATATATTAGGGAAGTGGTTTTGTTTTCTCCAGTCTTCATTCGAAGTTTTCAGTAACATTTACAGACAAAATCTTAATTTTTAAGGCAACACAACACTGCAAATGAGTCTGAAAATAATTTGATGAGATGTTATTTTATACATTTGATTCATACCAGAACCTCATTTTTCAAATAGGACTAGAATGGAGCAAATGGTGTGTGAGACCAGAATCAGGAATGGGAAAACCGCTTTGACCCATCAGAGTATTCAATGTATTCAATCTATCATCAAACATAAATTGTCATGATTGAGAACTTCTCCAAATGCTCTTGTCTGAAATTCAGATACAGACAGAGGTTGGAGCTGATGCTTCAGCATATCATAGCGTCTGACCCAGTGTTCTCAGGTGTACGATACTTGGGCCTTCGATGGATGAGGTCCGATTAATAATAATTGATCTGGTTATTGTGTTGTTTTTTCATGCTTGTTCCAGTCACTCAGGCGACCCAGAGCAGTTACTTCACACGTCTTCGATCATGTGACTTTTTGCACATCAAAACAAACTTTGAAGTAGTGTGCTCCCACTGAATACGTTTGATCTAATAGGAGCAATCACACAGCTGTTCTGTGTCCATAGCAACCCCCAAGTCTGGAAGAACGCTTCAGTTAATTTGTACGTTAGATTCGAAATGGTTTCAATGGTGGTGGCTGTATTTTATGTTTTGTCGGAGCAACCAGTGGCTGAGGAGGATTTCTGATGTCAGACGGCCATCGGTTCATCAACACAAGCACACATTACTCCACACACACTTCGAGGCCTCCCCATAGAAGAACACGTCACCCTCGTTATCTCCGTTCTGACGCGTGAATGATAAATTCCCTTAAAATACGATAATTTTGAGTCTCTGCTATCATAATCGTACATTTCACACCCGGCAGCACTGGTCTGACCAGACTTACCGTAGGAAACAGGATGGAGGCATGTGGGGGCATTCTATCAGGCTTGCGTAATCGTTACCTGATGTAGTGACCCTTGACCTCAGATAGATTTTTAAGCTGTGTTTTATCTGCTGAATTCAGCCCTCAGAGTCTTGGCGGCACAGGGATGACAGGCTCCTAAGATGGATGATCTTTGGCCTGGCGTTGCAGCAGTTTGTCTCTGCCTGGTGCACAGCATGGCTTCTCCATGGGGGAGTGTGTGTGGGGGGGGGTTATTAATTTGTCTTGTAGGTTACCATGTGGGAACCGAGACAGACAGGACTCTGCTGATGCTGCCGTAACTGAGCCGCTGCTGCAACGGCCAAATTATGGGCTGCACGTTGCAGCGTGTGAACACAGATAACGATGACTCCTCCACCTTTGTGGCGCTGCGCTCGCCCTCTCTTTCAAGCTGGAGTGAAATACCAGCCAGATTGATCAGCTGTTTTTCTACACACCGTGTGTGCAACTTTTGAGTGGGTGTGCACAGACACTCGGCAGGTCACCTGCTCTCAGTGGCGTCAGATAAGCAACAGTGAAATGGATTTTGTCACAGGTGTCAGATATGATTATGTGTAAAAGATTGATAATATAATTAAAGTGGCTCCACTCGGGATCTGAGGGATTCCTCACGATCTTCTTTCAGTTTCTCTAATGACTTTCCTGATGACCTGCAGTCGACAGACAGTTGGGGACTAATCCTGCAACAGCTAATGGAGTTTGATTTGCATTTTATCACAGAGGAGCTTCATTGATTCTGTTCATTAAAGTGGCCCAGGCCTGAGTCATGACTCATTGTTTTGACAATCTTACATCAGGATGTTCAATTCCCCAAAATACCTCGTAAATAACCAGTCTGCTGAAGATGCTCTGAATGTTTGTGTGTATAAGAAAGATGCTATTGATAGAAAGAAAGAAAGAAAGAAAGAAAGAAAGAATACCCTTTATCAGCCCCTGTTCACCTCCATCCTCCATCCTCCATCCTCACCTTCCATCCTCCATCCTCACCTTCCGTCTTCACCTTCCATCCTCCATCTTCCCCACAGGTGAAGACCTTTACCTTGAGACACTTGAGGAAGCGTTCTCCCACACCACATGTTCACTGCATCACTTTCATTCCAAATAACAAAGGAGCCAAGGCCATCTGTCTTCCAGTGGGTAGCAGCAGTGTAAGGTTTCAATCTGTGCCACCGTGTAGGAGGAGCTTAAGCCAAATTGTTCCTGGTCTTTTGGAGTCCATCTTCCCACTGATGCAAATGTGCGTCCATGGAGCGCAGCTTCACTGGACACACAACATTCACACGGTTTGTTGACAGTCACTACGTCTCTGACCCAGGGGACGAGCAGAAACAGATAAATCTATGTGTTCCCTCCTTTTCAACCTCACAGTCATCAATTTTTAGAATGATTGCTGCTTCAAATCTTTTTCTAATTGTTTTTCGAACCGTTTCTCTGTGAAGGAAACGCAGTAGCTGGCAGGTGTATTTAATTGAAATATTATTCAGAAAAATGGAATGATTTTGATTCCCAAATAATTACGTTTAATTATTTTTAAAGTTTCGTCACTCAGTTCAGCCTGCTGCTCTCCCGTAAATGCATCTAGATCGTCATTGTCTGAAGACTCAACTTCTGAACCTGAATTAAGAAGTCAGACGACTGACCATGTCTCCAGTTCATGTATCCCGATCGCAGGAAACGACAGGTTTGTCCTTACTGCTTCAGCGACCCTTTGTCACAGATCGTTGTATGGAACACATCCAGGAAACACTTAACAACCACAATAAAATAATCCCACACTCCAGCTCGTCCTACATGCAACCTTCAGTGTCCTCTGCTGAACTCTGCACCACCCTGCAGTCACGTTTCGAAACTACCACCAGTACAACTGAGGTTAATTTATATGTCCCCAGGAAAGAGACGTGCCATGATGATGTCAATTTTACGCACTCTTAATCCACATTGAATGGCTGGGGGCTAATGATGTCATCACAGATAATCAAGCCATGGTATCGTCTTATGTTCAGTGCTGCTCTTTGCGTGACACGGCGGCTGCTCGACCCCCAGTTCTCCTTCTGAAACATTAACAGCCAAGCAGAAAGGTTAGTTCGTGAAATAAGGAAACGAGTTCGAAAGCTGGAAACACAACCTGAGTAATGATGACCCCATACATGATCGGTGATAATATGGCAGCAAAAAATAAAATACTTTTTTTTTTTTGTGAATGTTGAAGTTATTGTAATCATCATAATCATAATAATAGTAAAGAATAAAAGCTGCCAAGTGTCGTCTGTCTCGTGCTTTGCGTGCTACCAGAGACCTCGAGTGTCCATATGGAGAACTGCAGTGGAATGATCATCTCATCTGTATGCTCGGAGACAAATGATGGTCATCAACGCTGTGCATGCCTTATTTTCATTAACGATTTCATTTGTTTCCCTCAAAATCCTAGAAAATCACTGATACACGCAGAAATGTCACACAAACTGTAAAAGTCCAGAGTACATTGGACTGAAACACTGACAGAATAACAAACATCTCCTGTCCGTGGATGATGAATAATTTACCGTGCCCTAATGCTGAATGAGACGGCACTGTTTGACTACCTGCAGTATATGCCAGTGTTGATTTATGCTTCGTGAGTCTGGTCCGGAGGTTATGGATTAGATGGCTCTGTGTGTTGGCCTCCATCATGACAAGAACACATTTCACCCTGAGGGTTGTCTGCAGCAGGAAAAAACAAACCGTGTGTTTTCCAAATAATAAAACGGTAACGCTAGAATGACTGCTGAGCATCATCAGTGAAGGACTATTAATTACTTTTATACCTGATATCATAGCTGATTTAACTATTTCTATATTACTTACTTCCACTTCAGCATATTCATAAAGGAAAGATGTTCTTTTTCTAATCCACCACCTTTAGATATTAATACTTCCTACTTAATTTAATCCTAAAGTAAGTGTAAAATCAGGAAATTATGCAAATTACTCCGCAACAGGATTATTTTTGTGGTTGTTGTTGTTGTTGTTAAATTTTGTTGCTAAATGTCTTGAATGAATTATCTTCCTCTGTATGCTGGACTGTCCAACTTTCTCTTGAAGATGACAACAATTATTATTATTATTATTATTATTATTATTATTATTATTATTATTATTATTATTATTATTATTATTATTATTATTATTATTATTATTATTATTATTATTATTATTATTATTATTTTGTTATATAATATCATTATTATTATATGTGATATATTATATGTTGTTCCACTGGATGTGTTAAAATTGTTTAAATCATTTTATTTCAATTATATGAATCAATCGCTTGAAATCACAGTGTATTTGATTTTCACCGGCGGACGGCGCCGGTGGGCGGGGGGCTGCGCGCTGCATGCTGGGATAGATAACGCTCCTGTTTACAAGATGGTAGAGGAGGAGATCTTGCGGTGATTTTGGGACGTTCTGTATCATATCTTGACGTTGTTGTCACACGTTCAACACGTTTACGTGCGTGGGAACGAAGTGAAGCGTTTCTGAAGCGACGTTGACGTGAGTGACTGAGTGACTGTTTGTTTGTTGTGAGGCTGTTAGTGCAGCGTCACTGTCACCACACGGGGGGGGGTGTGCGTGCGTTTGTGTGTGTGTGTGTGTGTGTGTGTGTCACACACGTACATGTACACATTGGAACGAGAGAGTAGGTATCCGTGTTTTTAATTCACTGCTAAACGGTAGTTTGTTCTTCATGTGTCCCTGACAAAGATTCAATAAAACCAACCAAGTTTTAAACAGGGTTTTCTTTTATCAACTATATACAAATACTGGACAACACAAAAACAACAACAACAATAATAATAATACATGGCTGCTGCCATGTGGATGTTAACTCAGTTCCACATTGACGGATGTATTTATTGTGGTTTTGTTTGTTTATTTCTTCAAGTCAGAGCTGAGAAACAACAAATTACTGGACAGGGATCCGTTCCAGACAGCAGGTTTAGGAGTCTGTTCATCCTGGAAGGAGAAAATCTATTTATTTCGGAATTACTGATAAACTGTTCCAACATATGGGGCAGCTGGTTTGATTTCTGTCAGTTTAAATAAAAATAGATTTTAAAAAAAACATATCACCTTTCAGGATGAACAACTTGAGGATTTTTACTAAACCTTCATCCTGAGTTGTATCAAGGCGAGCATCTTTAAAGGTTTGTCTACTTGAAATGTCAAGTGTCACATGTTTGAATTCAGTAAATTTGGAAAAGGGCTGCAGTTGTTCTCCTTTCAGGATAAACAAACTGAGGCTTCTATTTTATCGTCGTTTTCCACTGAACCTGCTTCCTGGAACAGGCTCCAGGTCTCAGTTCAAATGGAGATTTTAAAAAAAAAAAAAAGTCTGAACACCCGTTTTGTACTGGTGACATATTCACACAGTTTGATGTGTTTATTTATTGCCTTTAGATCCAGATACTTATGTAGTATCAGTATAACTGATTTCCGTTTGCTGCTCTGGTTCCTTTTTCTGTGCTGTAGTTTCCAAGCTGGAGCTGACTGTCTCCAAACCATCTGACCTTCTGTCTTCATGATCAGTCACCTCTCGCCGTTTGTGTCTTTCAGGGGGACTGTCCACTGCGCCTGCAGCAGGGTTTTTTTAATCCAGCCGAATGTGAGTGAATTTTACTTTTGCACGCCGTCAGTTCGAGTCGCTACTGATGCATTTGTTGTCAATAACCTGCACGTAATCAGCGTTACCAGTATGTCGACGCTTCCGTTCTAACTACAGATTCCAAATGTCTTGCGCAGGAACAAAGCAACTGCAAAGCACCTAATCGAGCGCTACTTTCGGCAGTTGACTGACGGCTGTGGGAATGGCAACTGCAACAATGCGTTTTGCGCATCCTGTAGTGAATTTCAGTGTCTGGATAAAAACGCGGCAGCTATCAAAGCACTCGAGCTGTTTAAGATTAACGCCCAGCTCTGTGATCCTCTACCCACGGAGAAAGAATCGGACTCTCTGTATCCGGGCGGCAGCATGGCGAGCGGGACCGATCTCTGTCCCGCCACAGAGGACTTCTCAGGTGCGTGTGTGGTCGCCGAGGAGACGGATTTCGAAACAAGGTTTGGCGTTTTTTTTTTTCTTCCCGTTTACGTTCCGCCTTCTCGCTGCAGATGTTCATCACCTCACGGAGAACGCTGTTTGTATGATGCTGAGCTCCTGCGAGGAGAAAGGCGACTACTCCGCTCTCGTTCACGTCATCAGCAAGGTTTTCTCAAAGTCAGAGGCCCTGATGAAGAGTTTCAGGAAGGATCCGCCCGGCGTTGCACCAACCCCGGACTCTGACACACCAACGGAGGAGGACGTGCGTGAGGGGAAGACCGGGACGTCCTCAGAGCACAGAGGAGCTTCCTCTTCAGACGAAACCAGCGATGAAGATTCGGACCCCCCGGACGTCACCGTGGACATCGACTCCGTGAGGAGGGTCTACGACAAACTCGGAGCCATCGACCAGTTGGAGGCAGCTCTCGTCAGCGCCCTCGTTTACCTCACCCCGAATTTGGAACTTGACCTTGATTACCTCGAAGTGTACGAGAGGAATCCAGATTACCTGAACATCTTCATCATCGTCATGGAGAACAGCAACCTTCACAGTCCGGAGTATCTCGAGCTCGCGCTGCCGCAGTTCTGCAAGGCGATGAACAAGCTGCCGCTCCCTGCTCTCGCCAGGCTGTCCAAGTTGTGGTCGCGGTACGACGTCGCTCGCGTCCGCCGTATGATGGAGACCTTCCAGCAGCTCATCACCTTTAAGGTCGTCAGCAGCGAATATGACGCCGAGCATCTGGTGAACGATGACGAGACGGTGTTGGCGGCGACCCAGTGTTTGAAAGTGGTTTTCTACGCCAGTATATTGGGCGGCGACGTAGACGTGGAGCACGACGAGGACGACGCGGACGACTCGGACTCGGATGAGCTCACGTTTCACGAGCTGCTCGGAGAGGAGCGCATCTACAAGAAGGGTCCTCAGGTGGACGCTCTGGAGAAAGAACTGGGCGTCAGAGTCATAGATAGCAGGAAGCCCCTCATCCCATTCGAGGAGTTCATCAACGAGTCGCTCAACGATGTGGTGGAGATGGACAAAGACTTCACCTTCTTCAAGGTCGACGCAGAAACCCAGTTTTCATTCCAGACGTGTCCCTTCATCCTCAGTCTGGTCACCAAGAACCAGGGACTGTACTACGACAACAGGATCAGGATGTACAGCGAGCGCCGGCTCACGGCCCTCTACAGCATGGTGCAGGGCAGCGAGCCCACGCCCTACCTCACCCTCAAAGTACGCCGAGATCACATCATCGACGACGCCCTCGTCAGGGTGAGTCACCGCTCACCCGACCGCCAGGCGCCGTCCGGACGCCCGTCCGTCCGTCCGTCCGTCCTGCCGGGCCGGGCGGCTAATTTGTTCCTGTCTGTGTTGCAGCTGGAGATGATCTCCATGGAGAACCCATCGGACCTGAGGAAACAGCTCTTCGTTGAGTTTGAGGGCGAGCAAGGTGTAGACGAAGGAGGTGTTTCCAAAGAGTTCTTTCAGTTGGTGCTGGAGGAAATCTTCAACCCTGACATAGGTCGGCCGACACATGCGGTTCACCGGATTTGAGCAGATCATTTACAGTATCACTTGTGCACCACACGTTTTGTCCTCGTTCACATTCTCTCAAGTCGTAAATCTTATTAAAACAATACAAACACAAACACAAGAACAAAAAAGGCCAAATGAAATCAGACAACAAACAACCAACAGAGTTTTGTATACTTGTCAGTCCCAAACAGAGTGTAATTTTCTTCATGTTATGTATTTCGTTGACATTTATAGTCCAATCTTCCTGTGAAAGTTTGGACATTTTTGTGACTTCAACAACTTCATGTTATTTCTCGTAAAAATCAAATGCATGAAACTTTTCTACTGCAGTTTGTTTTTTTTTATCAGTTTCATCATGACCAAAAACACAACACAATAACACATTTATTGCATCCACATAACATACTGCTGAAATGAACTTTGTTGGTCAGGAAAACACACTGGAGTCGAAGCTCAGTCGCGCTCTCTGCCTGCAGCCATTGTCCACCACTGTATTGTTCTCTCCTAGCACCGCGCCATTTA
The DNA here is from genome assembly GCA_901007665.1 of Aeoliscus strigatus. NCBI lineage: Eukaryota > Metazoa > Chordata > Actinopteri > Syngnathiformes > Centriscidae > Aeoliscus > Aeoliscus strigatus. The sequence goes on from CAAKHB010005384.1 coordinate 301,339, forward strand.
CAATCCTTTTGGGCTCTGTGAGTCATTTCTTCTATCGTGCATGAGAAGTAGCGCCCAAAGCACAACAAAAAGAAAAGAAAAAAGTATGCCGAAATGATTTGTGTTTGACTCTCTGAACAGGAATGTTCAGCTACGACAGCGACACGGAACTGTTCTGGTTTAATTCATCGTCACTGGAGAACGAAGCGCAGTACAATCTGATTGGCATCGTACTGGGGCTCGCCATCTACAACAACTGCATCCTGGATGTGCACTTTCCGATGGTTGTCTACAGGAAACTGATGGGCAAGAAAGGGACCTACGTGGACCTGTCCGACTCCCACCCAGTACAGTAACCGCCTCCAAAGTTAACGCACTGTGAAAGACACCACACATTATGGCTACGGCTGGGATGTGCATGATGTTATGATACTGTATGATGAAGGTAAAAGTGGAACACGTGTCGAGTCGGTGAGAAGAACACGCGGGGGCGGATTTGGTCGGCACTGAAGAAGCTGCTGTTTGTGCAGGTTCTCTATCAGAGTCTGAAGGAGTTGCTTGAATACGGCGGTAACGTGGAGGAGGACATGGCGCTCACCTTCCAGATATCACACACTGACCTTTTTGGAAGCCCCATCCTGTATGACCTGAAGGAACAGGGAGACCTCATCCCCGTCACTGCGGAGAACAGACAGGTGAAACGGTCTTCGACGATGGTTTTGTCGTGGCGTCTTTGTGTGTTTCTTTACATACGTACACACAAAACGGAAGCGCGAGTTCATTTACGTCACTTTGAAGTGACTTGAAATGAGCGAGTTGTTTTGTTTTGTTTCAGGAGTTTGTGGATCTGTATGCTGAGTACATCCTGAACAAGAGCGTGGAGAGACAATTCAAAGCCTTTAAAAAGGGTTTCCTCATGGTCACCAATGAGTCCCTGATGAAGTATTTGTTCAGACCCGAGGAAGTTGAGCTGCTTATCTGTGGAAGCAGGGTGAGGAAACACAACTTGTATTTTCATTTGAATTGCTTTATTGTGCTCTTGTCAATAGAGTTGTTTCCCTGGCGCTTTGACAGAAACTCGACTTTGAGGCGCTCGAGAAGACGACGGAGTATGATGGCGGCTACAGCGAGGACACCCCAATTATCAAGTAAGACGCACACACACACACAAACGTCTATTTTGTTGTTGAGCTCATTCGTGTTTCCTTTTGTTTTTGTCGTGCAGAGACTTCTGGGAGATCATTCACTCGTTTGGAGAGGAGCAGAAGAGGGTGTTTCTTCAGTTCACCACAGGAACAGACAGAGCCCCCGTCGGTGGGCTCGGCAAACTAAAAATGATCGTCGCCAAGAACGGCGCCGACACAGACCGGTGCGGTACACGCCGCTTTGCTTCAAGTTGCATTTAGACATTTCCAGCATTAGCGATGTCACATTGACGCTCGTACCCGCTGTCGTCTCAACCTTCCGAGTTTCCAACCGTGTCCCGTTCTCTTGCAGGCTTCCCACATCGCACACCTGCTTCAATGCGCTGCTGCTTCCAGAGTATTCCTCCAAGGAGAAACTGAAAGAGCGCCTCCTCAAAGCTATCACTTATGCCAAAGGATTTGGGATGCTGTGATGAACCGGCAAAGGAGTTTTAAAACACTAAACATACAAAGGGAAACGCTATGAAATGAAATGCTGCAATGATCTGTGCCTCAACAAACGGTACGCCACTCACCAGTCGACCGACGCTTTGCCTGATTAATAGTATGTGAAGTATGAAATATCCCAGAACCCCAAAGATGTTCTCGTGCCACTTCATTTAATATTTTTTCGTGTTCTCAGTTGTAAAACTCATAAAATTGCCTGAATGTGAGCACAAAGCTGTTGATTGTTTTTCTCGATGTAGCAGTATTCAGACCTCAGGCTGACGGTACTGGTGCTTCCGCTGTAGAACCACTGACATTTTCATTGACACTGAGGTGAAGCCTTGTATGGTGCTGCTAATTCAAACGGCTCACTGACGAGCTTATATTACATAGTATTCCTGTCGGTATGACAAACTCGTACACAAACCGAAGAGGTGAGTCCGGAGTATTTCTGTGCTGTGCCTCTGACAGTTGAAATTTGAAATAAATACCGCATTTGTCTTGTGAGTATCGTTTTGATCGCTTGCAGACGTTTGTGTCATTCTCCCATTTTGTTTGCAGTGACGTGTTGTAGATTGCACATTGTAAAGTGTGTTGCTGAAGTATACAGTACCTGTGTGTGGATAAAAACAGTCCTGTGGTGTGTTTTATCAGGCCAAATATCTCAGGTAAACACAGAATGTGCAGATAATGTGAAAATATGATGTAAACCAACTATTATGCAAAGTTAATAAAAGGTGAAATAATCTTTGGCTTGAAAAACGTATTTCACTAATTTTTGTATACCAAAAACTACCGTACAACTTGGATGGGAAAGGTAGTGGTCAGCTGAGCGCTTTGTGCCTCTTGCGTCTTTTTGACATCTCATTTCAAGCATTTATTATTGACAATAAAGTCAGTTCAAAACAAAACACACGTGCGACATCTGTTATATAGACATTTTAATGTTATTTCACATATAACTCTGCAGCTGACAGGAGTACTGATGATGTAAACTGTCACATGCAGATATACGGTATCAAACATTGCAGTCGTTGTTTTGGAGTTGTAGATGCCTCGCAGATAGATCAGTATATGTTCAGGGAAATGCCAATACTGATCAGAAAGACAAGCATTGTTACTCTAAAGTGATGAAAAGTATTTTGTCTGAGCTCGTGTGCCTCATATCAACAGACTCACACACACAAGAGGATATATTTTCCGCACTGTACACAGTTTGACACAATATATGATGATAATAAACAGTTGTATAAATACATATAAACATGGGACTTCAAAAAGTGTCACTCTATTGTTCGACATAAAAATCCAGTGGAAGTCCTCTTGTTACATTACTGCACTTTTTTGTCCTTGTCGGCGACCACCTCAGAGAGGTCTTCTGGTTTTATGGATTTCACTTTGGCTTCCATCTCAGTGACCCGCTGCTTCATCCTCGTCTGGCTCGAGGTGAACTCTGCCATCAGCTTGGCAAAGCTGGTCTGCATGACATCCAGGTTGCCCTGCAGTTTGCTGATCTTCTCCTCCAGGTCTCTGGGGTCGGCGCCGGCGTTCGCCACCGCTTCGTCAATCAGGTTGTCTTTCATCAGGATGGCTTTCCCCTTCTCCTCCAATGCCTTTTTGGCGTCTGGGTACTCAGTGAGCGCTTCCATCAGGTCATCTTTGGACAGGGCAAAGAGGTCTGAGTATCCCACGCTTCGGATGTTGGCAGTTCTCCTGTTGCCAGCTTTACTGCCCTTGATACCCAGGATGCTGATTTCCCCAAAGTAAGCCCCATCACTGAGCACGACAAACTGAGTGACTCCATCATCAGCCACCACAGCCAGCTTCCCCTCCTTGATGATATACATCTCCCTGCCGATATCTCCTTTCTTACAGATGTAATCACCGGGACTGAACACCTGAGGCTGCAGTTTGAGCACCAACTCGATCAGGAGACCAGCCTCACAATCCTGGAAAATACGCACTTTTTTCAGCGTGTCAAGATGGACGTTGATGGCGATCTCAGCCTTGAGCTTATCTGGTAAGTTCTTCAAAACTTCCTTCTCATCGCAGGTCTTCTTCTCTGTCCACAGGTAGTCAAACCATTTAATCACCCTGGCCTCCAGGTCTTTGGTGACCTTACGAAACTGCATGTACTGCTTGATGGAATCAATCTTTGCCTGGAACTCAGCACGAGAGGCGTTCATGTTCGATATCATGGCACCGACATTCCCGACGATACTAGCAAAGATCAGCACACCGGTGAGGAAATCAGCGATGACAAACAGAAATTCCACATCCCTGACTGGTGGAGGGGTTTCTCCGATGGTGGTCAGGGTCAGTGTGGACCAGTACAGGGAGTAGATGTACTTCCTGGCCAGGCGGCCGTGCTCTGGGTGGCTGATATTGGGATACACCCACGTGTCTGAGCCAAAACCAATGGTTTTCGAAATGGCAAAGAACATACAAGCGTTCCAGTGGATAATAACGAGGATGTACAGCACAAGGTTGCTGATGCGAAACATATTGGGGAAGCTGGTTCTGGTTTCAGTCCTCTCAAAGAACTCGAAAAGCCGTGCCAGCTTGCAGAGACGATTAAACCTGAACTCCGGGTTGTTGAATCCAAATTTTAGAAACAGTAGATCGGTGGGAATCATAGAAATCATATCATATTTGAACTGAGATGTTGTTCGGTATTTGTCTCTTAGTTTCTTTGAATCTTTGACCAGCAGACCTTGTTCCAAGTAACCTAAGAGACAAAAACACAAAGTCATACTTAAAGTCTTCATCACATCTTCTTCTGAACATTTTTGAGCGTCTGACCTGTTCGAGATCTCACAAATGTGTCTGTGTAGTAGATGATATCTGCAGCATAGTCCAAGACTATCCACAGTTTTGTAAACCTGTCCTGGAGCTCGTTGAAGCAGGCTCTAGAGGACAAGAAGGTGGACTTTTTCATTTTTTTCAGGAGAACCAAAGAGACGAGTGATGCTGGTGACGTGGACAGTACCTCGTAACAATCATCATCAGGTTATAAAACACGGGGCCAGCGATGACGGTCAGCCATTTATAGTACTGGTCTGTGGCTGGATCCATAATCCAGACTTCTTTCCTGGAAAGAACATTCGTTGCTGTTGTCAGTGGATTTTGTTAAAACACGGTGATGTTTGCTGGAATGAAATCCTCTGCTCCTAATCGCCCACGACAGTACTTACGGCGGCTCCTCCTTCTTTTTATCATCTTTCTTATCATCCTTTTTGTCATCTTTCTTCTCGTCCTTTTTCTCGTCTTTCTTCTCATCCTTTTTCTCATCCTTCTTATCTTCCTCTTTCTTCTCCTTCTTATCTTCCTCTTTCTTCTCCTCCTTCTTCTCATCTTTTTTAATCTCATCTTTCTTGTCCTCTTTTTTGCTATGGATCACAGGTTGAGTGTTCACCGGTGGATGGGAGGGAGGAGTGTCTCTCTAAGGAACTGCCAGCAGGTGCTACACTACAATGGAGGTTGTCGTGGATTTTAGACTTTAGGAAATTTGGTGCAGGTCACCCATTTGTCCAGAGGATGGCACTAAAACATAGTTGTTTTTCATATCTCTCCATATAACTCCTGTATACTCCTCTGAAGCTGTTATTATAGTCAGTCCTACATTTACACATCAGCAGGTGACATTTACACAACTTGCACCAAAAGAATTCTCACGAGCAAAGGGTCTGAAGTTACTGCCAAGCACGTTGTTTCAGGGACGTTCAGGCTCGAAGCTAAGCTGCAGGATCTACTCTAGTTGATACAACAAAGGACTACAACCAGCACAACCCTGATATACTACTTCTATTTCATGACATGTACACACTTACTCATCTGTGTTGTTGCAGTTATTCATGTTATAAGTTGCTAGTGGCCAGTGACTGACAAGACATTGGAGAGAAAATAGATAACATTTCAGGAAAGTCTTTGAATGGCTTTTTGGCTTTTGAATGGTTTTTTTGTCCTGTTCTGCCCAGATTTTAAGATATTTTTTTTGTATTGCTATTATTTTAAATGGAAAATGATGATTTTATTTTGATCACAGATCTATTTTTAACCTTTATCACAATTCTTACTTTCTCTTGTGGACCACCGCATCACTGTGCCCCAGAGACTGTGCGATGCTGTCTCGATTAGACGCATCTTTGAGATCAGGGCCTCTGAACCGCTCCAGGAAAGAGTCGTTCCTCTCCGTTTCAGGTTTCATTCTGGTGGACGCCCAGTTCCGCAGCATGAAGAAGAAGTAAGAGAGCCTAGAGGGTCAGCAAGAGGTAAAAGAGAACAGAGTGACACCCATAGAGGCTACAGGAGCTAGGGGTGTCATGAAGGGAGGGGGTCCTCGGGTTGACAGGGGTCCTGGTAACACGCTAGAATGTGGCCCAGAATCTACATTACATTTCAGAAACGCTCTCATCAGAAAGGTTTACCTGGCTATCACTCCAGCACCTGTCAATGAAACTCTGCGGGACTGTATCGACAATGCTGTCTCAGAGTTGCTGTCACAGAGAGAGTGGGCTCTGGAAAGACACAGGGCTCCCATCATGTAGTGTATGTGATATGATGTAAATATGATATAAAAGTAGTCGCCTTAGCATCAAGTATCAGACCTGCTGTCTCCATTTTCAATGACCGCCAGCTCCTCATCACGTGTGTCGTCGGACAACGGCCGTCTGGTTGAAACCCAGTTTTCGCCACCAAATGTTGCCATGTTGCTGCGCCCAGCTCTGCTGCCCTGGAGTGCACAGGACCAGAGACACGCTATGAGGCCACAGGGCTGCAGCACAAACATCAGCACCAACACGTCAGACAACACACATGAGAACCTGCCGTGTTGGACAGTGACAGTAAAACATCCATAGAGGTTGTGAATTGGTTTTAATTGCGTAAAACGTTTTCTCATGAGAGACATGTTGCTATGTCAGCTAGAAGACTTCGCTCGCTCTGTGTCTGAGAGTAGAAGCTAAAATACTCACTCTCATTATGTCCTTAACACTAAACAGGATCAGTGTGCTCTCTGTGAACGATCAGCTGCTTTTAAAATAACTAAGCTAAAGGCTTACAGGTAGACTTGTTGCTATATTCAGTGTAGAAAATAACTGGTTAAGTCTATTATAGCTTCACTTAAAGGACGAGTACAACGGTTGAAGGCGGTAACTTTGTTCACTTCTAGGTGCGGTCCGGAGAAAAGAAAAAAAAAAACAAAACACATCACCTGAAGATTCAGTCTCAAGAGATTCAGTGTACCAACATCTTGCTGGGTACGACGAGGATGACTGAGAACCTTCACAGACAGCGCGTCAAGATGGACGCTGATGGCAGATTATTTCTGCACTGCACTTATCTTGCCTGCTTTGTTAACGCTCAAGAGTTTTCTATGTGATTACAGGTCTAACTTGTTATCTGAACTTCAGATAATAAGTTGTCCCTTCAGCACTTGGTATGTAGATAACGACTCGCTGATCTCTGGGGAACACCACTGTTAGTAACACGTGCACACATGTAGATTAGTGCTAATACCTGGGAGCTAACCAACCCCCACTAAATTAATGACAGTGACAGAATCACCAAGAAGCCGAGGGCTTGAAGGGTGACTGGAGGTAAACACCACAGTGTCTGTACAATGCAATGTGCGTTAGGCTGCGATCACCCAGCAGTGGAACTGATGCTAAAAATGGTTTCTGACATTATGATGGTTACAAATGACAGAGGCACCACCAAACTGGCTTTGCCCCATTCTCCCACTGTCATGTACCAACAGATGAACGTATGTACACTGGTAACTTTTAGTGGTATTCGAGAGAACTTCATTGTACTTATAATGATAAATAAACAAAGCTCTGATTGTCAGCGTCCATTCACTGCTGGGATCGAAATGAATCCTCTGTGATGTGGCTTTTACACACATTTAACGTGGCTGAAATAGTGATATAATGTACAAATGAAGTCAACTCAGTGTGTCCAGTGATTCCAAACTACATTTACTGGAGAGCAAACCTCTAGTTGTTTGGTTTGTTTGTGTATTTGAAACCATGAACTTCTATGGTTCACTGATAAAACTTAAACCAGGGTGCAAACTGAGTCTTTTTGTTCCTGGAGATTAGTTGTTGGCTCTGGAACCTGCTGTCAATACCCACTAAGAGGCTTGTGGTGATGTTTTCTATTTCTCAGAGTATTTCCCAGCTCTTCTTTACCAAAAGAACTTCATTCTTTCATTAAAGCCAGTCAGACTTGTACCCTGATTTAAAGTTGTAAGTTATTAAACCACCTCCTCCGCATGCACACATTTGGAATCTTTTAAACATGATTTAGTATAGTATTTCCCATCTAAGAAAGGTTTATGTTTAGATTCACATGACAGCATTTTATTCTGGTGTTTCTCTGAACTCACGAAGCGTTCAACAGATACACTTATATGTAATATAAGTATATAATATTAGGTAAATAAAATGAGTGATTTATTATTTTTTAAATGAATCCATTATGTGTGTACAAGTGTGGAAGAACATTGTACTTAATTACCTGATATTTTATATCTAACCCACCTGGGTGAAGACGTCTCACACGGAGTTTTGCGAGCAAACAGATAAACAAATAATTCCTCTCGGTCTGCTTCCGCAAAAATCCATTTTCCGAACAGGACGTTCTCCGTGCAAAAAAAACAAAGCAAAAAAAAACAAAAGAAAATCGTCACGTTAAATTGGTTAGCAGGCTGTCCATGGCTGGCAGCAGGACGAAGAGATGCGGTACTCAGCTGACAGATCCCAGATCAGACGGGGGAGGAGTCCTCCACTTCTGCTCCCCTATCACTTCATCTGTCCCTCCATCTCTGCTCATCTCTGCTCCTCCATCACTTCATCTGTTCCTCCACATCTGTCCCTCCATCTCTGTTCCTCCAACTTTGTCCTTCCATCACTTTCCCCCGATCTCTGACCCTCCATCTCTGTCTATCTCTGTCTCTCCGTGTATGTCCCTCTCTGTCCCTCTCTGTCCCTCCATCACTGTATAAAACAGCTGATTATGTTTCATTTTTTTGGATGAAGCAATATCAGTGTGCTTGAGGCATCACAGCTCACTATTTTTGTGCACTGGTGCGTAGTAAACCCCATGTTAGTATGCAAACTTCATCGGGAAGATGTAATGCATTACATTCACATACATGATCAGTGAGTGTGATCGCCATCATTTTAAATGTTTCTCCTCCCTTCAGGAGCTAAGTACCACGCCCACCTCTCCTACCCACCTCTTGACATGAGCCAACGCATTAGGTTAAAAGAGAAATCCCTTGGCAATGTACGGAGCTTCACTGCTAATCCCATCTAAGACTTGAGCACCTATTTCAGCCTCTTAATGCACCCTGGATGTGCTTGCTCGAAGCACAATTCTCCTTTTTTTCCCACTTTGTTTTGCTGTGTTTTGTAAAAATGTGACCCCAAATTCACGATCAATCGGACACCAGTTGCTCGCAGGTTTTTGTCATATATTTACATTTTAAGAATCTACCATAGACATCATCCTGAGGGTTTGTGTAGAAAGATGTGGCAGCAGAATGTGGTGATGGTACTGTGTTTGTTGTGTATCAGTAGTACTCCTTTGAAACGTGAGGGAATCGGTCCTTTAATAGACTTTAAGATTGTCACTGAGAGTAGATTTAGCCAATCCATTAACAGGAACGGTGAACTGGATACACAGAAAAGATGCTTACATAGTACACAGAGTGTCGCAGACAATGGAATTAACTGTCTTTTTTTACTGATATTCTCACAGTGAATGTTAAAGTTGCAAATGCCAACGCTTCAAACCTCACCCTACGTTTTCAGTAATATGAAGACAAAAAAAATATGTTGTATTCCTATTTGACATGAGATTTTATTTGTGAGTTGGATATTCATCCATGTGTGAGATACAGAAGTCCTAGTGGACAGCAGGAGGCTAAGACCCGTAACAAAGGCCTCATTTTAACTGAGTGCTACTGCAAAGGAAGAAAAATCAAGAAATAGCTGACCAATCACTTCTCCAAACCTCATTAGGTTAAGGAGGACTGTCTCCTGGTCCATCAAGATCTATTGAAAAGCCTCTTTACATGTCTGCAGGATGGCACGTGGTGATTACTGGATCCTAAATACGAGTTATTCCAGAGCAAACCATGGCACACCGCATTCGTACCCTGCTTGTTCGGCCTCTAGAGCAATCAGAGTCTGCGTCCTCTTTGTTTCCGACCTTCAAGCTGCATCCACCATCAGTAATTAGTGTCAGTCACCAGCTGTCAGCTCGCTGGGAGGAACGTCAACAGGCCCCAAAAACTATATCAAACATGGAGAATTGTGTATAAGGTCATTTGTGCACCTGTTATTCTCTTGTGTCTCCTGTTCACTGTGCAACACTTCCTTTATGTGCTGTTACGTGCACATGGAGGAAATGCAAGAAATTCAACATGTATCGTTTGATTGCTTGGCGTGATTTTTATAAGATGTATGATTGTCACGTATGGAGTCCGTTGTTGGTCTGCTGAAGATGCAAAACACCATGGGACAACGACAAAGCTGCTTCATGAGGAGACGACAAAAACACTGGAGGAACTGCGTTGTGTTTGTATGCAGTCACTGAGCTGCCCAAACCAGCCTGAAACATTCATTCGGTTGCCTATCATTTTAATCTCTTGGCAATTACTTATTGTTCTTACAGAGATATTATTCTTTCTGGGATGGATGCGCACCTCCTTGGGAGAGAGCAACACTTCTATTCTATACCTTTGAGATGCAAAGAACCCCGCCCCCTCTCTGGATGTCTTTCAATACAAAGATCCCATATAATGACGGCAGACTTTAGCGCTGGTTTCCAGCATATCATCACAGTGGTTGAAGTCTGTGTGAGCAATTCTATTTAGGGAAATTCATTCTGGGAATCCAGAGTTCATTGCTTCTCTTTGCCCCTCAGTGCACTTTTGTTTATTCTTTTCCCAGTTAATTCAGAGATTGAAAATGTCTCAGAGCATTTAAAAAGTCAAAAGAAGGCTTCAGAAACGTGGCTGGTATATCTGTATGTGACCAGTGAGTTTGTTTTGCCTTTCAGCGACATAAAATGACCAACTATGTAACACGTCCCTGTGCGGTGGAGTACCTGATACATAATCAGCAGACAGATGTGTCTTGGGCACCAGTGTCCATTCAAGTGGTTGTGAGTCCTCTTGTGCTGATGAGCTGCACCCTGTTCATCAGATGCTGAGGATTATTGCCTGGATCTGTTATTTTTCATTCGTGACACTTCAGCCGGATTGCTATGACAACCTCAAGGACAAATGACAACATGAGGAACATCTGAATGTCTCCACTTGCTGCATCTGTGAAATTTTGACTCATTTTGCTCAGTGTTTATTCTGGCTGCTTGCTCTTCTGTTGAGTGTCTGCATCTGCATCGTATCTCAGACTCAGACAGGATAGATTATGTATTGTTATGGATACATTGCAAATAATATTGTTCCTTCTACAATGTCATCATAGGCTGCTGGTGCATTGTGGTGCAGCATCTACGTCTGATGGACTGAGAAGCCCTCAAAGCTGTTGTAAAGTCCATATTCCGTTTGCACTATGAAACAATTGACATTTTCAAGCAGGATTAGCCTTCAGTGTGCCTGCTCCCCACCTTGAGAGTGATATTTTCATAATGATTCAGAGACCACAGACAAATCAATAGTGCATTTACATCTTTAAATACCTCCACAAACCAGAAATACAGGCAGATCCTCAGAAAGAGTCTTCTGTCTGCTGACTAAACCCTGGATCTCCGAAAGATCACAGAAAGCCATTTATGTCAGAGAAAGTTGAGCCCTCTGCAGGAAGCTTCGTGAACTGCAGGACAGCAGGACAAACCGGAGGATCTGATGACTGACAGTAAGTCAGGAGAGTTACCCTGTTACCCTGTTTGAGATCACATGTGCATACATATATATTCGAATCCCTCAGCACACCAATTAGCATCATTATCATTCATTCAAATACCTGACATAATGATGACAAAGGATGATGACTAAAATTGTAACCATGAATCTTTCAGTAATTGTAATTTAATTGCTGGGTTTAATTAATTTAATCTCTAGTACTGTCATGGATTAGTTATTTTAATCTTGTAAATCTTGTAAACTATGTTACATTCTGACAACTGGGAAAAATGGAACAAATACAGAAACAACATTCAGTGTTTATGATGTTAATGTTGTTCCTTGAAAACTTGTCAGACAAAGTAGATGAACAGCAACAACTGGAGTTGGAAGATTGTGATTCAGTTTCCTTTGAGACACACTGACACATTTGGTCGGTGAACACACCGACACACTTCAGACACTTAAATTACATTTGCATGTTGTGTACTAAGAACTATGAGATGAAAATGCCGCTCTTCTTCATGAGCATCTTAACAATAGGTATGAGCACATCTTGCTGTAGGACATTCTGTTGGTTGGCTGCTTTGCACAAACTTGACTGTGAGCATTCCTCTGCATTGTAAAGTGATCTCATCAAAGACATTTGAAGGTGTGTGCGCAGTGTTTCTGGGTTCACAGCGTCGTCGCAACGCACAACTCTACTGCCAGTCAAGGCTTCAGCTCCAGTATACAGCAGCAAAAGGAGTAATTCAGTAAATACCCCAATACTGTTGTGAGTTTAGTCTTGTCATCTTTTAATCTATCAAAGAAGCTGTACGTTCCTCCTTAAATGCAGAAATTCAAGGATGATTTGACCATGTCCCTGTGTTTGGAGGTGGAAATGACTCTTAGGGACAACAATTATTGTTATAGCCAATTATCATAAAGTCATACAAAAGATCCACACAGAAGTAGATTCTTTGTATCATCCCTATCTCCTGACTATCATTGTTCATTGCCAACTCATAACTCTATGACGCCTCATAATTGATCGTATATGTTGGTTAGTGTTCATATACTGTATATTGTTTTCCTGCCGTGGTGATGCTGTTCAAGTACATCTGAGTCTTCCTGACAGTTGGTCAACTTTCCTTTAGGTCAAACTTAAATGGAAAGCAACAAGTTTATACGCACTGAATCATCCTGGCCTATCTACACTCACTTGTCTTGGATGTTCTTCAATGGCCCCATAAACACTCACCACATATTAATGACTGACACATGTTGTCAGCCATTACCCACTATTGTTGTCTCATTTCTTTTCTGGAACTAACCCGTGTTTGTTATTGACAAGTGTTTTGTAGTTTTCTGTTTATTTGGTTAAATACAATTCTTGTAGCAACAGCCTTAAAACCACTGACAGCTTTTGTAATTTACAAAGGAGAGATTAAAGGAGACAAAGTGCCTCAGAATCACACAAGATGTCCTAACCCTGCCTCCCAACATGTACGTGAATGGAATTTCCTTGAAATATGTATTGTAACATTTTGTAATGAATCCGTCTTCTGGTAAATGTTTTTTTCCTACGTTGTTACTCGTGAACACAGAGCAACCTTGGACTTCATTTTTCTTTTCTACATACCAAACCTGTTACAATGACATTCCCTCTTGTTTATGCATTTATTTTAATTGTATTATATTCCAATATAGCCTCAGTTCCAGTAGGTAGCCCCACTGAAGGAGCAGACTTCTTTTGCATCCTCGAGTGGAAAGATGAGGCATGTATCAGAATGTCACTGCATGTATTACTGGATAGACCTATTGCATATATACTTATTCTTCCAGAGTAACATCCTGCTTTAATTAAAAATTAGAGACTTTATTTTTCGCTATTTACTTTACGAGGTCAGTACTCTTCCAGTACAACAGGTGGCAGTACACGCTACCAGTGGGTGTGGATGACGTCAGCTATGGAACAGAAGAGGAAGAGCAGCCAAAGCAGCGGACTGGCTAACAGTCGGCTAACAGTCGGCTAACAGTAGTTAGCTGCTCACTGTGGAGTTCCAGTTTTTTCCCCCACGGCTATGATTGACAGAGCCAGCAGAGGTGTACATGGGCATGTCCTCACACTCGCTCGGTTGTAATTTTAACAGAAAGGACTGCAGCATGGCGGGACTAGAAAGAGACAAGACTTCTCGCCACTCGCACACAAGATCCAGAACATCATTTATCGGATTATTGAGGATGTTATTTATTGCTTTTATTCAGACGACACGGGCGAATAAACAAGGTTTGTAACTTAGCTTACGTCCGCGTTAGCTAGCGCTAACTTCCGTGGACATTTTCAAGAGAGCGTTGTGGTTACCTCTATCTGCTAACTTAATCATAGCTAACATTAACACATTGCCGTTGCTGATATTTTAGTTAGCTTTCTAACCCAGTAACGAAATCTGCTCTGAGCTGGTATGTTATTTGGCTTTAAAAGCATATAACTAGTCACTACGCTTAGTTAGCTATATGTGGCCTTTAACGTTCCACGTATTGGTTGCGCCGATGGCAGCTTGTCATGTTGTCATTCCTTAAATGTAAAGCTAAGTTAGGCTAAAACTCCACCTTTCGTCAAACGAAACACTAGGTAGCTTGCTAGCTCTCTGGCTGCCACCAGCGATATCTTACCAGCCGCTGTATAATCCTAATTAATTAAATTGTAACGTGAAATATGTCACATTAGTGACCTTTTCTCCACTTGGACAATTAGCTGCATATAATTGCTTAGATATATCAGGTAAGAGTCAATAAATGCTGGGAGAGCGAGTCAGAGGCATTTGTAAACGTGGCCAGTCTGATTGTGATCCTGGGATTGTTTCAGATGGGTACTGATCAGTCTGCGGGACAAATGACAGCCGCATGTTATTTATCCAGCGGACTCAAGTGTCCAGCTGTCAGGTCACAGTGATGCCATTGGCTCTGTACAGGGGACAGCTGCCGTTCAACATGAACTCTGCCAACTTTGAAACTTGTCTTGTGGTCAAGGGGTGTTTATCTTGGTTGGTAACCACTGAACGCGTAGCAAACAGAGTGAGTCTTAAAATCAACGTTCAAAATAATCGATGTAAAGATCCTTGAGGGGCTGAGAAGCTGAATTGATAGAAATGCTACAATCAGCTTACTCTCACATTGACAAGACACAGAAATCCACACTTGTACCTGCCCTGTAGTTGTAAACACACCAGGTCAGATCTAACCAAAATGAGTAGCATTTAGCGTTTCATCCATTTTGCTTTATATTCTGATTTGTCCTAGATGTAGTTCTCTGAATATGTTTTACTGCTGAAGACACTACTTTTTGTGATGTGTGCTTCAGTGCTCTAGTACAGTTTTTCTGCTCAAATAAATTGGTCCACAACTTTTCAAAACCAACAGTGGTTGGCAAAACATACAAATTTCTTGTCACCATATGTTGTGTACACACAATGATTTCTGTTTGATTGGAAGCACATGAAGGCCCCGTACATCACTATTTGTCACATCTATTGAATTGGTCGTAGGAGTCCTGTTGATGTGGAAATATTGATACAACATAATAGCAGTTGGAATATGCAGGAGCATTTTTCACACAATTTGTTTTGAATCTTTTTTGAAGGAGACAATTAAGAGGATCAGGCGTATATGAATTATGCCTGTGCTGTATTGTGAACAGAAATGATGGTATCAGTTTGCATATGATAAACAAGTTCATAATGTGCTCGTGGTAAATGGCAGTTTTCAGACAGCATGCTGTTTTGCCCAGTGACTGTACCTTCCTACCGTTCTTGTGTAATGTGCAACAGAAGTAAGTGAGAATACCTCACCTTTCAACTACATTCAAAATGTTTTTTTTAAAATGTAAAAACTGTATTGATGTTCACTCCCAGTCTGTTGTGTGATGTGACGGTACTTTTTTGTTTACCTTTTTAGTATGCCTGCAAATGTTTAACTGCTGCAATTATTGACAGTAGCAATTTGCAATTTGTTCATTGTGTTGATGAAACAACTTATGCCGTCTTCCTGTCATTAACAGCATTCATTCAGTCAGACACAATTCTAGAGGTTCTACATTTTGGAGAGGGTGGCCTATTACAGGTACATAATATGATGGTTCTTTCTTTCTTGTTGCTATAATAACTATTGCTAATCTATTAAACCAATACTGCAAATGGACCTCCTGCTGTATGTATACATAGATATAATGTAACAAGATTATATCACATAAATAATTCTGTGTTTCTGATTTTGCAGGCAGACTCTGATGTTGATTTTAGTTTATATCATCAACAAAGGTAAGTGTTTCCGTCTAAAATTCTCCTTCTGCTATCTAATGAAGTGGTTGTATCGGCAGTTAAAGCATCAACAAAAGTGTGGGTGTGGTCTGGAAAGCAGGATGTTGGCTATATTTATAAGTAGAATGTATGCTGAGGTTGAGTTACTGAGGTTGAGGTTACTACTATCAATTAGCCTTTATTATTTGGTTCTCGTGTGTTGGTCTGAGATCTGTTGTAAGAACCTTACTGTTGTGATTGTGCTGTCTGATTGGCAGCAGGGTAACGTCAATTCTTACCATGAGAACAGGAGTGTATATCTAGCCTATGGAGTCCTTGAACAAATGGTGAACCAAAACAGACAGTGGTAAAACAACAGCAAACCTGAGAAGAATTTCACTACACCTGTCAGCCAACATTGTGTTCATTTAGCAACCCAAATTAACAACCTGAAAGCACATTTCCAAGCCCATAGTGCCCACAAGGCACAACAGCTTGTAACTTAACACTCATTTGATAGCATGAAATCATTTAGCGAGTGATGTATGGATGCACTCTCCCTCAGCTCTGTCACGTACTGTACCGTATGTGCTGTGACTATCAAAGCACAGTCTCTGAGAGCTAGCTTGCTTGTGCTGTTGTGGAATCGCATATCACCATGCTATAAGGACTGCTGCTGACTCCCTTCAAATGCTTATTTTAGATTTTACCTGACGAATAAAAACAGGGCAGAAAATCACAGTGTGACCTGCTGAAATTGAGAAGATATCAACTTAGCTGGCCTTCAGGGTCAAAATCCAATCACATGCTAGAAAACAATAAAAACAAGACCCTGTTAGAGATTACTGTGATTTGAGAGTGGTCATGTTTACCACTGATGTGAAAGGTGGGTTCTTGCTATATTGCTGTCAGCTGCTGTATGCAGACAGTTCCGAACAGACTGTCACTGACCTCAGAAAAACAAATACTTTGTGTCCAAGTGTGAATAAAACCATGCCATCTGGTTACAACTTAGCAACACTGGAATACTGTATGTACTTTCTTGCTTCAGTGTAGTTTAATTAAATTATTAACAAATGCTAAAAGTGTTATCGGCAGGATAACGCAGCAGTGTAGAGTCTAAAGAGAATCTAGTCCTTCCAGCTCATCCAATCTCGCTCTGACACGCCTCATACTCTGTTGGAACTGTATTGAATGAAACAGAAGTGAGTGCTTTCTGGAATGCCTTACTTTGGTTAATGTCCTTGAGCTTCCTATAATGTTGATCGTTCCCATGCAGCAGTTCAGGACATGTTGTTCTGAGCAGATACTCTGTAGTGACTATTGTATTGCATGTTGTGTCTTCATGCAGCATATGAGCCTTGACTCTTTGGGCAGTGTGTGTTATTCCATAAAAGGGTTATCTTGCACAGGCATTACATGACCACTCCCTCCACAAGTCGTTGGAGAGGGAATGTTTTTGTTTTTTTGTTTTTTTTGTCGGGGACATTCTCCCCTTTTTCATATTGAACTTCCCCATTCTTTTCTGATAGTCAAGTGTATGTTGCATGTTTGGAACTGAACTGATCTTTAGTCATAACTTTTCTGTGTGTGTTTGTGTGTGTGTCTGTCTACCTCAGGTTAGCCTGACATGCATATCTGAGGCCAAGAGGCAGGCAGTGTGCCCCAACACATTCGCGCAAACATTGCCCGGAGCTACTCCAATTTCTCACTGACATTCAACACATTGGCTCTGAAGCACCAGGCAAAAAAGCTGCACAGAATTCACAGACATAATATATTTGAATTTGTAATCCCACAAGAATTTGAATAACAGAAGTGAGCACAGGCTGTAGATGAGGTTATC
Source organism: Aeoliscus strigatus (assembly GCA_901007665.1). NCBI lineage: Eukaryota > Metazoa > Chordata > Actinopteri > Syngnathiformes > Centriscidae > Aeoliscus > Aeoliscus strigatus. The sequence goes on from CAAKHB010005384.1 coordinate 318,949, forward strand.
CCTTTGTGTAATTGGATGTCTGTTTGGATTAGTTCACCCTTCAGGACATGGATCCATTCCATCTCTAGAGAGCATACCTGTTGAAGCACACTTCTATGGCCATATGCTCTGAGACATCATGTAGACTGGTAGTAAGAACATAAAACTGAAGTTACTGACTTCAGGTTGAGGTTAACTAATTGTATTTGAATCATGTGTAGGGGGTGTTTAGTAAAATAGTTCTGTCAATATTCCTGGTATACTGTGTTTTCACACAGTGTTTTCTATTCAAAGTAAAAACAGAGATTATGTCGGATGTTTGCTATTAAACCAGTGTGCAGCATAATCTGTCTAATAATGTGCCACACCTGCCTCTCTGATGAATGCTTGGTAGTCTCTCATTACATACTTCTGCTCTGCAATATCCACCGCACAAAAATTGCTTCTCCCAAGGGACGTCCTGTTCTATTGTTCCACCTGTTGTTCAGCAGGTTTGGTGAGTCGATACTTGTGGCCTCAGACAGGCAGGTTCCAGTGCTTCAAAATGTTTCCTCTGAGTGAGACGCCACACTCGGACAAGAAGAGATCGGTCATCTTTTTTTCTTGACAGCCTTTTCGGCTCGATCCTATGGATTTTCACAGGGATTTTACCTGCGGACATTCCATACACAGGGGCGTGGACCCATGGCCATCTTGAATTAATTTATGGAATTCTGTGTGGTCAGACTCTGATTCGGTTGAAATGTACATCATGGATTTTCTTTCACGCTTGCTTTTTCTGCAACATCTCATCTCTCACAGCACGTCCCCGCAACGTGGGAACTGCCGACCTATACGTTTTGAGCCTCCAATGTTGGACTTTCATGAACAGTGAGTGCCATATATATTATTACTGTGGCTGAGGCGTTTGCCATATGAAACTTTCAGCAATTTACTGGTTACATGAAGAAGTGGATTTCCCTTGAAATTAACTCATAATGTAGTTTTCCTTTTGATATCGAAAAGTGTATATGTAACCAGACATGTCCTATAGACATGTGATGTGAAGCCTCTGAGGGTGACATAGCTTGTCAGTAATAGATTAATGGGGAGGAAGCATAAGGTTGCTTCACATTTGAGCACATTCCACTGTGATTGCGGGTATACACCCATGTAGCGTGACCCAGCTTCAGGTGCATGAATCCATACCACTCCATCAGCAGAGTGAGAGACATGGCCATCTCAGCCTGGCCTCCCCCGTCCTACATTCTCAATAAACAATCCACTTATCAGTTATGACTGTTTTGTGAGCACTGAAGTAAAATCATGGGAAATTCAGCCCTCTTTACCACAAAGTAAATAAAGGTGCGTCACGATTAATGCTCATAGAAGCTACAAACAAGGCAACAAACGTGTCTCCCGAAAAGAAATATCTGTGGATGTTTCTAGTTTTAGACAAGAAATAGAAACTGGCATTAGAAAGGATTCATCACTGTAAATATTGGACGGACTTTATTCATTGTATGATGATATATTGATGAGCTTGGAATGTCATTAGAAAAACTGCAGAGATTGCGTGAATTGCTGAGATTGCTGAATCAAATGTCAGATTTGCCCTGAGTGCAGCTGTGCACAGTGCAGTAACTGCAGTACAAGAAAATAATTGAAAATGACATGTAGGGTTGTTCAACATGCAAGTAAAGGTTTGATTTGTAGCCCATTGTACCTTCACTTCATCAACTTCTATGCTAAACCAACATGTCTGCAATATTTCAAGCTCCTGTCTGATCCTTATCTAGAAAGTAACTCTGTGTGTGCTTTCTTATTTTTTCCATGTATAGACCGTACTTGGGCATGTTATTGTTGTAGAAAAATCCTGTCCTGTTTTCAGAATCCGTTTCCCTGTCCTTGATCTTCATGTTTCTGACCAGTTATCAACAGTTGAATTCCTTTGAGACTGTGTCACAATCTTCCTTTTAATTTATCAACGCTTCTGTTCACTGCCTGGAAATATTAACAATAAATGAAAACAAGAAATAAATTACATGAGATCAGATTACCAAAATCATGAGTATAAATATTAATGTTGTTCTATCGCTCTATTGTGTGCATATGTTATCTTATTTGGATCTCTATGTACTTGTTCGTAATTGTTTCTTCTCTTCATTAACAGGCCCGTTGGAATGCCAAAAATGGAGAAAGTTTATTTGCATAATCCTAGCTCAGAAGAAATTAGTTTGATATCAATATCAGCAACGACAGCACATTTTCATGCATCCTTTTTCCAGAATAGGGTAAGTAGTGACTTACAAAAACATTTTCCTCTGATCTATAGTCACGTTTTGATTTCATATTTCATTAATTCACATGGATCCCTCCTGTCCAGTTGCTTAGTGGGGCATTTGAAAACATCTGCTGCAGCCTCTCGTTGTGGTATTTTCTTCTTTTTATTTACTCTAGTAGATTGGCCTCTTCAAGAATCAATAATAAGCAACTGAACAACAGCATAAAGACACTAGAAACCTGTCACTGAAATGAAATAGGCGACATCAGATGCTTCCTTATGGTTAATGGTAACTTCAAGGTAAATTCAAAATGCGTTCATTGTTATTATTCATTAGACGTATAATTAAGTGTGATGATTTCACTTCAGAAACACAAAAAACACATTCTTTCTCCTGTTTTCTTGCAGCATAATGCTCATCATTAGCAAAGTCAGGAACTAAGACACAGCGAGAACAGAGCTAGTGTGGTTGTAGTTAGAGTGCTTCCTCAGTCCTTCCTCATGGCACATTCTTCTAAAAGTGGCTTTTGACATTGAGGGTGGCTCATCACCTTGGAAATTGGATATTTGAATTCATGACTTGTCAATCTGCATTTCCATCATCAAATTTCGTAATGTATTCTAATGCGATATATTTTCCTTTCACCACTCCAACACATTTTTAGATTTCTGTTGTGACCTGTTTTAGTAGCTCGTTTTGTCACTACTGAGTCTAACATCAGATGTAGTGATAGTATAGAGTATAGAACATGTGCACCTTCCTGTTGTGGAAAGTATTTTTTTTGGTGAAACCAATAAAGGTACTTTTCCAAAAACACAAGTACTTTGCAAGGTTGTCACAGTGCAACATTATAAGCGTTCATTTGGAGCTGTACAAGCGCATTTGTTGTCCCAGGGGACTGTTTGTCTCATGAGCTGCTAAATGCTGACTTTACTGTGAATTTTTAGCTTTTTCTATTAAAACGGCTGTTTTCAGCCAGTTTCAGTTAAAACACAATGAGCAGTGAGAATCATTAAACTGTAACCTTGGTGCTAGAAGAAAAGTTGAGGAAAATATTGATGGTCGCTGCAGATTTGGGTTTTATGTTCTTCTCTACTCCTCCTCTCTTTCTTTTTATAGAGATTATGTGATTGTCTCCATATAAATGTTTTATTTCACCATCGTTTTCCGCTTTACAAATGCCCCTTTTGTATTAAATCCCCGGGCCTATATCAGTAACAGATGCACCAACCACATCATCAATCACATGACCATTGACATCAAAGACGTGTTCCAGAGGCACTAGTTGTAAGCAGCTCATGTGTTCACTGTTTGCTGCCTGTGGAATATTTTTACCTTATGAAAAGCTGAAAAGACTTCAGTTTCTGCATGAACTTATGGCTTTGTTCCAGCAATTCTTTATACAGTGAATGACGAGTCTCTAGTAGTGAAGTGAAAATTCAAGTGTGGTTTTATTTTCTCCACTATCTAACATTGGCTGAATGTTCTGCAGATAATGCCAAAACATTTGTTCTCATGTGCTGTTACAAGTTTGGAAACAAAGTGCATGTACATGAGGCCCGACTCAATATAAATAAACAAGATATTCCTTTTTTGAAGATGTCTTTGCAAGACATCAAAACAGACAGGAAGAATTCTTTGGAAGCTAAACCAACAACAAGCCGCATCCAACCACAGTCTGAAGCACAGAACCATTGACTGAAGGCTAAGGGTTATGGGGGCCATTACTTGTGTATGTCTTTGATAACCTCTAATCTGTCACTTTGATTTCATCAACAGATAATCCCCCCTGGAGGAAACACCTCATTTGATGTTGTGTTTCTTGCTCGAGTTGTTGGCAATGTAGAAAACACTTTATTTATTAACACATCACATCATGGAGTGTTTACATACCAGGTACACAGTGAAGCAAAGTAAAAATTTCTGTAGTTGATAAGTTACGTGATGATGTCGAAGGAAGTGTATGTACACTGATTCTTTTTTTTTTTTTTTTTACTCTTTGTTCTAAAGGTGTTTGGGGTGGGCATACCAAACCCCTACAGACTCCGTCCCTTCGTAGGGGCTCGAGTGCCAGTAAACAGCAGCTTCTCGCCACTAATAAACATCCACAACCCGTACAGTGAACCACTGCAGGTGAGTGAGGACTAATAAAGAGGACTCTTTATGTAATAATGTAATATGCTTCAGCCTTCACAGTCACCAGTTCTCACAGCTATCAAGCAAATGAGATTTTGGTTATTAGACCCTAAATCAAGCAGATCTTCTCTAGTTAAATCCCAGAATAAAAAAATGGGACGGGAAATCAACAGTACATCCACATTCAAATCTTAGATTGTAAATTCAAGGATGTCTCTCTCATGCTCTCGTTCATACTGTCTAGTCACGGTAGTTTAAGTGTGTCGCTTTTTCCTAATGGACTCCAGGTTGTCGAGATGTACTCAAGTGGCGGGGATCTACATCTAGAGCTTCCTACTGGTCAACAAGGAGGCACTGGAAAGTTATGGGTTTGTGCCACATTCCCTGTTCCAATATTATTACTGCATCTCATTTACTGAGTAGTTCTGAGATCAATAGTCGTATATTTGGATTTGCAACTTCTGACTCATTCTCTCTAGGAGATTCCTCCATTTGAGACAAAGGGGGTAATGAGAGCAAGCTTCTCCTCAAGAGATGCAGACAACCACACTGCTTTCATTCGAATTAAAACCAATGCCCCCAACGAGGACCAGTTCATCATCCTGCCTGTTGAGGTGGAGGTCACATCAGGTATCTTGTCAGGAATTTTTAGAATATTGCTGTCAGGTCAGCATTTGTTTATGTGAGCATCTGTAAAATTTGTTATTTCTGTGTATTTTCTGCAGCCCCTGGTATATACTCCTCCACAGAGATGCTTGACTTTGGTACGATGCGGTCGCAAGGTATGCAGTCACACCAGTTTTTTTCCTTTTTTCTTTTTCTTCTTCTAAGAGTTTCTTGAAATCTTTACTCACTTGTCTTCCGTTGTTTCTCCTAACCGCTTTGTATGACAGATCGCCCCAAACTACTAAATCTACACCTCTTAAATTCAGGAACTAAAGATGTTCCAATCACAGTAGGTGTCCTAATGCATCTTAAATCCATATCTGGTAACTGTCTTGCGTACCCTCATGCACCCATCTTGTATTTATCGTTTGCAGAGTGTGCGTACTACACCATCGAATGAAGCAGTCACAGTGGATTTCAAAGCAGTCACACTGAAGGCCGGAGAGAGCAGATATACCAAAGTTGCCACGATTAGTTTTGATGGTAAGTTTTTAATATAATCTTAAATAATAAGAAGAATCATCATATTTTACAACTTACACCTATATTGATCTCATTGTCAATTAAACTCATTGCATTATACATACATTTGTTTTTGTGAATAACTTGTGTGATAGGGGAACATATACAGTACATAAATGTAAAATGTCAGGTTGCAGGTTTACATTTGCACTCCGACTTCATAAGGAAACGGTTATATCTGAAGCTGCATGTCAGTTTCCCCCCATGTTCAATACATGACAGAAAAATCTCCATCACAACAGTGTGTGTTTTGTGTGTTCTGTATGTTTTGCAGTTCCTTCAGAAATTTAAATCATTGAATTGAATTAATGGTTAATCACCTGGATAGTCCACTATACGACTTTACAACATATGTACATGACCTTAAAATACCCCTTTGGAATGTCCTGCAGTTACAGTATGGCTCTTATCCACTCTTGATCATGTTTGTTTTGTATTACAGCCTCAAAAGCAAGAAGACCATATCAGTTCTTTGGTAAAATAACAGTTAAAGCAAAAGAAAAGAGCTACTCCAAGCTTGAAATCCCATACCAGGCAGATGTTTTAGAAGGGTGAGTTGTCAAGGTGATGTGGATGGTTTGTTTGTTTTTCTATCACAAGGATTCCAGTGTTTTCTTACTTTTTCTGTCATGGCTTCTTCTCTGCCAGCTACCTGGGCTTCGACCACACTGCTACTTTGTTCCATATCAGGGACAGCCCTGTTGACCCCGTGGACAGGCCCATATTTCTCACGAACGCCTTCAGCTTTGCAATCCGGATACACAACGTGTCACTGCCTGAAGAGGCCAGAACCATGTTCAATGTGAGTGCTGTCCTCGGATAGAAAGAAAACAAGTATTTATTTATAGAGAACTAAATGGCATCCCATTGTCTGTTTCTATTTTAGGTGCAGAACTTCAGTGCACCCATCAATATTCCCCCACACGAGTCACGTTACATCTTCTCTCTCCTTTTCCGGCCTGTCCGGCCCTCCATCCACATAGACAGCAATATCTTGCTCATCACAAATGCGTCAAAGTTTCACCTGCCTGTCCGAGCCTACACAGGCTTCTTGGAGGTAAACAAGGGACACAATGTATTCATCTCAGGCAAGAACCTCAAGAACCATATGATATCAAACAGACTTATTTCACCATATTACTTTATCAGCCCCAGGTCCTGCCTCCCAGTCTGAAGGAAAACATCCTGGACTTTGGCGTCCGCAGTGCAACAGACACCAGCAGCATCGTGTTTGTGGTTGTTAACAGTAACCCCATCGAGGTGAGAAGACCCAGCTGTAACTGTTCACTTCATTGCAGTCCGCAATTTTGCTCTTAAGTGTTGTTTTTGTTGAGCAATACATTTTTATTGAATTATTTAAGGCTTGTTTATGTAATCTGTTGAATAGTCTTCTAGTCCTTTTATTGACTAATTGACAGTCAAGTATCGTCCAATAAAAGGACAAACAACATATGCCATAGAAAACCTGTTATCTGTCCTTTAGCTGGAGATCAAGTCCTGGCTGTTGACAGGGGACAGTCTCTCCATGGAGCTGCTGAAGACAGAGAAAGGGAACTCAACAGTGGCCCTGAATCGCCTGCGAGAGCTGCAAAACACTTCAGCCTCGCATCACAAAACAGTAAGTGAGCCAGTCCAAAGATGTTTTTGGCTGTAGGCTGTTACTAAGTTTGTGCTAAATTTGATAAAATACCTATAATCTATGCTAGAATGCTTGTGAGAGAGCAGAAAGATAACATTCCTTATAAATTCAGAGATGTTGTTTAGACTATATGGTGACAAAGTAAATGTTGTGAGAAGAGGAGGCATGTGCGTTCTTGAGGCGAGGCAAACCACACAATCGAGGATTTTTCCACAATACATCAGAATAATGTAGGACTGCTGGCACTAAGGCTTTTAGCACCGGTTCATATGAAGGACAAAACATACATAGAGGGAACATCAGGCAACATCAAGAGGAACACCAGGAGTTTTGTGTTGTAGTATAGAGAAGCGGGCGTGTAAACAGAGCGCTAAGCGTGTATAAGCACAGACATGAGGCCCATTGTTATGACATTATACTGTAGGTTTACATGCTAGCCACTTTTTTATACAAGTTGCCAGTGACAGTTCATAACCTTGACATTTTATGCTTTTGTCATTCATTACATGGCTGAACTTATCAACCATGAAGGCTTTCATCAGGTTCCAGGATTGGATCTGTGGAACCTTCACGACACCATCAGTTCATGAATTTGCCAACTGTATTCAGAGTTGTAAAAGCAAGTCATGTTTCTGAAATATTCAGCATATAAACTAGCAATTCTGTTTTGATTTGTAGAATATACAGAGAAGATCATGTGACAAAAATGTATAGAGCATAACTAACTAAGGAATGCTGAGCTTGTGTACTCAACTGTGGTTTGCCCACTGCGACATCACTACTATGCTTGAGTGCAACGGTTTTTTTTTTAATTGACAAGGACCAGCGGTGACACATAATTCAGCTTTTACTTGTCAATGCTATTCCCATGAGTAAGGCTAAAAGTAAAACGTGGCGGTTGTTGGTTTAGTTTGTGTCAGTGTAGGACGTCTCTAGACTTAACAGACTTAATAAAAAGCTTCTTATTTTGAGTGAAAAAGTAGTTCAAACTATTCCAACTGTTTATTTAGATGTGTCAAACCCGTTAATATAATGGAGGTGTTTGTCTCTACACAGGTGATATTAGCATCTGGCTATTATGCAGCATTCAGAGTGACACTGGTGGCCAAAGCACTGGAGGGAATGTATGATGGCGCCACACATATTACCACCGACTATGAGGTGTGTCATTTATGCCGTGGAGACTTCTCTGCAGTTCTTTAAGAGGAACCATCATCCAGTGTAATGTTGACGTGAGCTGTTGTTTCCCCTCAGATATTAACAATACCAGTGAAAGCTCTTATTGCAGTGGGCACACTAAGCAGCTCTCCCAAAAACATCATTTTGCCACCTTCATTTCCAGTAAGTAACCTGTATATTCATTCATGGCAATGACCGGACATGAGCATTAAGCATTATCGTGCCTCTTTAATGTGACACCAGTCATGCAGATGAGTAGATTTAAGTGCTAAGAATGAAGCTTCCTTTTGCTGACAAGTGAATGAGGTGTTATGTTCTCCTGACGGGTTGTTTTCTTTTCTACAGGGAAAAGTTGTCCACCAAAGCTTCAGCATCCAGAGCTCTTTTACACAGAAAGTGAGGCTCCAGCAGATCCATTCCCTCACGGAAGATATTCGTTTCTTTTACAAACGGCTGCGCAACAACAAAGACGAGTTGGAACCGAGTCGAAAATCAAAGGTGGGGGGTTGATATCATGGAGGACCCATGATTTTTTATTTTTATTATTTGCCAGACAATAACACATTCTCTTTTCCCCTAGGTGGCAAATATTTATTTTGACGCCAGCTTGCAGTGTGGTGACCACTGTTATGTGGGGCTGCCGTTTGTGCTGAAATGTAAGTGTTGCTAGTTTTGTAGCTTTGTGCATTTTCATGTCACACAATGAAATACATTTGTTGATGTCTGGAATTGTCACAGCTGAGTCCAAGCCGCATGGGCTGGCGTTACAGGAGGACATTTGGGATGCTGATGTCGATCTTCACCAAAAACTTATCAAACGGTGGAAAGAGTTGAAAGAGCGTTCGGGCCATCAGTAAGTGTCCTTCTCTACTGTCGTATCTGTCAATGATGTTTGGCTTTTGGTTGTAGCTCAACACAATTGTGTCGCATTCAGAATGACACACAATTTATCTTTCTCATCCTGAAGGATCGAAGCTGTCTTTGAAGTCAACACGGACCTTCAGAAAAATGTGCAAGCTAAAGTAACAGCACAGCTGACCTGGCCCTCTTTGGTCAACTCTTCACAGCGCATTATGTTCCCTCTGACCAACATAAACAGCTCCTCTGTAAGTAGAAAACAGTCCGTCTCTTGTGGGCACATTTACAGCCATGTGCAGGAATGTTTTACGGTCTTGTTGAATGTCCTTTTGGAGCTGAGGTGGGACATCTTTTCTGTGCACCTTCAGGATGAAGAGGTGACTCTGCAGAATCCGGCCGATGTTCCTGTCTATGTTCAGGTTTTCCCCTTGGCACTGTTGCCCAACCCCTTGGTGTATTCTGGAAAGCTGTCTGACAGGTGTGGAAATCACCACACACTCTGTGCATGTTATTAGATTTCTTCTCTAAACGTCTCTGGTTCCAAAAGTATGCATTGATCCCTCCTGGCTCTTCTTTTCCAGGTTGCCGCTAGGGAATTTATCCAGCATTGATATTGACACAAATACATTGGAGTTCCAGGTTCACAGAAACCAAGTGAGTGCTCATAGAGTGACTCATAGATCAACTTCAGTGTTATTCAGGAATTCAAAGAATTACCTGGTCGGCATGACGATTTGCATTACTAATCACAGTCCTCTTTGTGTGGATGAGGCAGCATGTGGAAGTTGTTTGTCTCTAACAGGCGCTTTGTTTGTGTGGCAGACGTCCCTAATGAGAAGCAGTACAGGGTTTGTAGAGGGATCAACCAGACCCTTTGTGTACAACCTTCTCCTGCTGCCCGGAGAAGTCAAGTCATTCAGTGTGAGGTTCACTCCTGTCAGCAACCACAGTGTCTCCTCTCTCCTCATAGTCAGGTAACAACCATTTTAATTTATCAAGTGAAGCAGCACACTCCGTATATGTCTGCTGGCCTCTTCTGAGACTCTGTTTTTGGTTGGGTGATCTGCTCAGGAATAATCTGACTGTGATCGACGCAATCGTTCTTCATGGACGAGGTGCGACAGAGAGCCTGAAAGTTGCAGGGAAGCCTCCAGGACAAGGCAGCTCTCTGAGGTTTAAGATGACTGAAGCTCTTCTGAAAGACTGCACAGAGAGTGAGTTTATGTGGCAAACACGTTCCACAGATTCAACCAAACCCCTTAATCACCATGATTCTTTGTGTCAATATTCATCACAAATCAATCAAGTATGTATGTAAATTAATGGATTATCATTGTTTGATGATCCTGTATTAGAATGTTTGTTTATATCTGTCTGAGAGTGACCGCTGTCGCACCCCCCCCGAGACAGCTGTGTGTCTGTTATCGTCCAGGACTTGGCACCAAACTAATGGTTTCATGACCTCCTACTTTCAGAGGTCCAGCTCCACACCTCAAGTCCAAATGTATTTAAACAAATATAAAGTAGTAAAACTCTGCTCAGTACGTTTCAGGAATGGTTATTGCCTGGCTGATTGGCTACATTCCACTTGTGTTCCACAGAGTTTTAGGATCTGACCACAGTGTTGTGGCACTTCCGAGCTCTGGTAGGCAAAGGTACACTTTCCAATAAAACAGGTCAGCTAGTCAAACGTTTCACTTGGTGATAGTTGGTGAAGGAGCTGCAGCTGTACCAGGAGCTGCATCTATTCATGGAGTGAAGTATCCCTCTGGAGCTCTTCACTCAGCAGTGGCGAACATGTGACAATCACATACATACAATCAATTGCAAATAAAACATGGAAGCTCTATTCAGCCACAGCGTTCTCATCAAAGTCAAAGGAGCAACATCTAGATGTATATTAAGCAGTGTTAACATACAGTATGTCAGTAACGTCTCGTCTTTTGTTTCAGAGACAAAAGTCAAGGAACCAAATTTCACTCTCAAAAGAACATTCAGAGTGGAGAATACAGGCTTGCTCCCAATCACCATCCGATCAGCAGAAATCAACGGACAAGCTTGTGAAGGATATGGATTCAAAGTTCTCAATTGTCAAGAATTTGCACTCAAGCCGAATGCTTCACAAGACCTCATTATACTGTAAGTGAGCCATCTGCTCCATGTGTTCCTCAACAGTCCCATACTGACCAGCAGCATACTGCATCTGAATGATTTCTAGTGTGTACTTTAGCGTGTGTGTTTGTGTGTGTCTGCCCTCTTGCCATCGACCACAGGCTCTATAAATACTTGTGTTCACCCTCCCTGCTCAGTAAGCCTTCAATAAGAGGATGAATTGGCTCTCTGTCTTCCCACTAACGCCGAAGAAAAGGCCAGAGAGGAGCGAGCAAAATCCACCCTTAAAATGGATTTTTATCCTGTAGTGGACAAATATTTAACTATAAATATTCAAGTGAAGCCAGTTTTTCAGTCACATCGATGGTGGAATATGGAAACTGACATTTTCAGCCTCTTTACTCGAAGCATCAATGCACAATTTGTATTGAATAAGGTATAGCAGAGCATCACAGGAATATCTGCTACTTAGTCAAATGATTAGTGGGTTTGTTTTGGTTTAATAAATATTAAGGGTCCAGTGCGTAAGATTTATGTGAATGCCCAGTTTATCTACATTAGATTTGTCCATCCAGGATGGATGGACAACTCAGATAAATACAATTTCAAATGCACATGCAGTTTCTATGTGAGTGCATGTAAGTTGATTGTGAAATTGACTGCTGGGATGGTCAGAGGGGGGCGCCAGCTAAAATCTTGCCCAGGGCACCAAACTGGTCAGGGCCGACACTGGCTGTTAGTCACACTCTGGTCACGTTATTATCAAGAAATATGTTTGCAGCCCACACGTTGAACTGTTTGTCAGAAAACCTACTCAGGGAGTTGTTGGCCTTTGATAGAGACACTGACCAACACACTGGTTTGGATTCACTTTCATTTTGTAAAGTGTCTAATTGTGCTTTTGTGGGTCTGGATGTGTCTGTGCATTTGGCCCCACCACAGGCCTGTTGAGTCACAGTGATAGACGTCTCAGGTTCCCAGTGCTTTTAATCAGCCCCTGAACTCTGATCTATAAATAGGTCTATCGCGTTGGGGTCATGTGGTGGAGAAAAGTCAGGGAACAATCTCTTTGAACAGTCTCTCTTTTCCTTTCAGGTTTACACCCGACTTCACCTCGTCACGAGTGATCCGGGAGCTGAAATTAGTGACGTGTGGGGGCTCTGAGTTTGTGTTTGTCCTGAACGCCTCTTTGCCCTACCACATGTTAGCAGCATGCGCAGAAACCCTGCCCAGACCAAGCTGGGAGATGGAGCTCTACGTCATAGTATCTCTCATTATGAGGTTAGTGTCGTATTAAGAAAGTGATGGTATTTTACATTATAATTATTGTTTCATTTCATAAAAAAGTTGTGAATAATTTTCAACAGTACATATTTGTCTTGTTTTTTTTTTTTCCCCCAGTTCTATGTTTCTGTTGGTCATCGCCACTGCCTACCTGGAGGCTCAGAGCATATGGGAGCCCTTCAAAAGACGTGTGTCTGTGGAATCAAACTCTACCTTAGAGACGGGGAGACCCTTCAATCTCAGGGACATTGTGCAACTACACAATGATTCAAAGTAAGTCTTGGTGGAGGTTTGCCGTGGAGGAGTTATCTTTGCTGTTTGTCTTTGGCGTGTCCTTATCACCGGGCATTCAGGAAACATGTTTTATCTTAGTCACACAGTGATTTCAGTCGTAAAGACTGTACTTCCTCCTTGCTGTTGCCTTTTGTAGCAGAAACTGTTTGAACTGACCTCCACCTCCCTGGATTTGCATTGTCTTAAGTAGCAGTTTCAGTTATCTAAAGACAACATGTTGTCAGATATTTGGGGAAAAAGGATTGGAAAGTTGCAGGTCCTTGTCAGTGAGGCAGTCAGCTGTACGTTTTGTCAGATGCGTCATTGCACATGTAGGACTGAACGCCTTCATTTCTCCTCTCAGGTTGAACGATTACAGTGACTCACCCCAGAACTCCAGGGGATTATATGTGTCCAGTAACGGAGCGGCGCGGGTTGGAGGACGTCACGGTAACGGCCGTACCTTATCAGACTCCGACAGCCAAGACAAGCGGCCGAGGATCAGCTTCAGCCGACCATCTATGCAAGCTACTTCTTCCCAGCTGATGAAAGGAAGTGCAACATCAGGCCAGGATTGCCCTACACCTGCCTGCCAGCTCACCAACCGAAAGGCCCGGAGCAGCAAACTGGACTACCAGAGCCCCACTTTACCGTCGTCAGCGCTGCCTCACAGAGGACTTTGCACCGACGATGCAGAATACGCCAACCTGATAGGAGCCATGGACAACGACCTTGACCGTCCAGATTCATTTAGCACAGACACGCTACAGGAGCAGAGCTCTCAGTCAACACAAAACAAAGGTAGCAACTGTAATCAGGAGTAGGAGGAAAGAACGCATTGACTCAGAGTGTGTTACATTGTTGTGTGCAGTTTTGGAGTCCAAAGGGAAGCTGCGGGGCAAAGCAAAAGCCCAGAAGAAGAAGGAGGAGAGGGAGAGGAAGTCAACAGTAAAGACTCAGGGAGACGAGCTGAAAGATAACCTGGCTGACAATGACGACAGCTCCTCTACTACCACAGAGACCTCCAATCCAGATGTGGAGACAAATGTCAAAGAGGTACAGAGCACAGACAGAGGAGGTGCCGTCAGCAAACATTTGGCTCTTTTCTACTACGCAGTTCTAGCACGGCTTAGCTCAACTCAACTCTGCTCGGTTTGGTTCCAGACAGGCGCTTTTCCATTACAGTTCAGTGGCTGCTGACATCACAGCTCCTGTGACGGCGCTTCATACACAATACAAACACATAAACAATGGAGGACATGGTGAAATTGCTGCTCCGTTTGTTAATTTTTGTCTCGGACAAAGAGAAGAGACACAGGACACAATCGTCGACACGGAACTCGATGCTGCCGGTCTCCGTCCAGCTCCTATAACAGACCTTCAAACCAGCCGAAAAGCAAACATCTGTGCTTCATTAACGGACCACAGTGTATGCTTTGCACACATCAGCCAGGCTAAATGAGCATGCGACGACATCAACCACTTCAGGAGGAGGTACTAAAAAAAAGTACCAGGTACTATCACCAGGGGAGTTGAGGCGAGTGGAGTCGTGCTGGAACCGTGTAGTGGAAAGCACCATTTGTATGTAGAGAAACAAGCGTTGTGACAGGAAACACTGCATGGACGTCATTAACACACATTTCCCCCTCATTTCTTCCAGGAACCAGTGAAAAAGAAAGGAAGGACAGTAATCACAGAAAAAGTCAAGGAGGAAACATCAAATTCCCCCGTCAAGCCCAAAACCAAGAAACAAGGAGCCACAAAGAAAGAGAACCAAGCAGAGAAATCCAGGTCAGTTCATTCCAGCTGTTACTGCTTTCCCCGAGTCTCTTCTCTGACGAGTCTTCTTCGCTCCCAGCTCTCTGGAGCTACCGTATGTCACCCCGCTGGAGAACAAACGCAAGACCTTTACATCAAAAGCACTCCATCCTCTCACCAACATTCCCAAGACGAGACCCCTGCCCAAACAGAGATGTGAGCTTCTGTCATTCAGTTACACACGTACAGTTACCGGACAAAAAAACAAAACAGTTCACGTCACGTATGTGGTGTGGTTAGAAAGCTACAGAGGATTCTATGAAGAAACGCACCAAATAAACCAACTGGAATTACAAACAATAAGAAAAACTAAAAACTTGTATTCTTTAATAGGCCTCCATCAATGTTCCATTTTGTTCTGCATAACGACACAATATTTGATTTAAAAAAAAAAAAAAAAAGCATTTCATGTTTGATTCAGCGCGCGTGTTGAGACGTGTTTTCTTTGGCAGTAGATGGAAAGCTGGAGGACGGGCGCCCCTCGCTTCTCGCTAAGCTGTTGTCCAGTGGCTCGGTGCCAGAGCTGGGCCACAGCAGCAGCTCTGAGGGGGAGAAGGAGATCCCAGCTCCAGAATGGGACGTCCCCGTTTCCAAAAACAGCGTCCGTAAGTGAAACCCGAATCAAGCTGGTTCCACAGGCCTGACGACCGCTTTGACTCGGATGTCGTCTTTTTGCAGAAGCTGATAGCCTTCAGCAGATCTCCCTCCAGACATTAAACGCTGATCCTTTCCTGAAAAGATCAGTCCCAGCAGGTACCTGCTCCCCTCCACCAACCTCCCCCAGCTCCCTGTCCCGTGGCACCTACAGCAGCGTCCTCAACAGCAACAGGTACCTCCAGCCTCAGTGCTCAGGTCCTTCTGCCCTGACAGCAGACATCAGCTTACGTTCTGTGCTGACCTTTCCACAGTGAGTTGAACCAGAGGAAAGCTCCAGGAAACAAAGTACCGACATCCACTTCACTCACAAGCAAAAATGGCAACCTCACCTTTGCTGCTGTGGCTGCTGGTTATGACAAAAGTCCAGGTAACTAGATAGTACAAAGAGTCGAACACTTGAAATACTGAGAACAACATCCAGGTGCGGCCCTTCTTTTCTGTGTACGGTACGGCTGTGGTGCATGCACAAGGTGATACGGCTTTGTCACTAAGCCAACACTTGCCTCTGAGTGGAGGTTTGGTACAGGAAGCGCTGGATTCATGGAACGTGAAGATGATCCGCCTCATCTACTGCTGACAGGATACAGGAACGGGGTTTTGTTTTGTATTGTTTTCATACCACCAACAGTTTTAATAGAAAGCTAGTTCTGTCATTCACACCAGGACACGTGACAAAATACATGAGGAGCTGTTAGAGGATCAGTGTTGAACGTCATAAGTCAAGTCCAGACCGACGCTTCAGGGTGCCACTCAGAGGATTCTGCCTGTTCAGTGTCAGTTACCCACATGGGGCGTCTGTGACTGCTACGAACATACAGACTTTTGAACAGAGGACAAGAAGGAGGCACTGATAAATCCTTTTGAAGATCAACCGTGTCCTCACAACAGTAGCTGGAGGTGCTAGGCTAACAAAAACCCCCAAGAGAGAAAACACCACAACACGTTTTGCACAAATTCGCCAACAAGAAGAGTTGAGTTCTCCAGTGGGATTGTTGGGCTGTACCACTTTACGCACCCGTTGCTATGGAAACGACAGTAGTTCAAGTGAGGTGACAACGAGCGGTCGCAGCTCGGCGCCTCAGTGTGAGTTGTTCTGTTACAAGCTGGTGCACGTAGTTGCACGTTGCAAGTTGTTGCTCTTGGATCAGCGCTGATTCCTCCATGTTTCTGTTTCCATCAGGTGGGTCCGGCCCAGGTAAAAGTGACAGCCAGGGAAAGGGTCTGTCACACATGACGTCAGTGGAGAGCGACAGCTCCGACAGGTGAAGTGAAGACACTCTCCTTTAGCGTCTGACGTCCGGGTGCAGCAGACTGAATATGTCGTCGTCTTGTCGTTGTCTTCCAGCTCTGGGCTGTGGAGTCCCATGGACACCGTCAGCAGTCCAAGTTTCTATCCTGCCAACTCCTTCTCTGCATTTGGGCCCAACAACTCCTTTAACCTGACAGGAGGTAACGCTCCAGCTTCCAGGCTGCTGACACTCAGACGTCGTGAGCGTCCGTCTGTCTGCGTCACTCTGCATTGAAGCTCACCGCCGTGTTTCCTTCTTTGCTGGTTATCTTATTTCAAGCGGAAAGTGAACAGATCTTGTTACTGCAGCAACACCAACATCGGGATAATTTTCTGGCCAAAAATCATCTTTATCACTGTAAAAACTCAAAATCCTACCAAGAATACTTCTTACTTCTTCTTATTTGTGTCTTTTGTAGCTGTAGTATCTCTTAAAAGTAATAAATAGGTTTTAGATTTAGATTGAAATAAAATAAACATTCAATGAGATAAGCAGAAAAATCTGCCAGAGGCACAAGACAGGCATTTTTTTTTTTGCCAGTAATAAGAAAAAAAATATTGTCTCACTGGCAGATTTTTCTACTTTTAAGAGAAAATGTACTTGAATCAAGTGAAGATTGTTTGTAAACATGTTACTTTTTCTGGTGATGTGTCTTCGATTGGAAAGACGACTAATATTCTTGGTAACATAACTATTTACTTGGCAGACACTGATGTGCCGCTCTGAGGTTATTCAGTGTTGTTTTTGTTTACCTCCTGCGATAACAACTGAAAAGTGAGTTCATCTTGTTACCGCAGCAACACCAACATCATTTTTCGCTCACTATTCCAGTCAAAAATGACTTTTGGACCGTTCTATTTTGTGCCGCTGTGAGAGACTGAGACGAGCGGTCCGGGGGTCCACGTAGGCACGACGTGTTCCTGGAGAGCTACACCGTACCCCACGTGGGAGGCGACGCGTCGACACACACCGTGCTCCGTCGATTTGACAGACACATAAGTCAGGCTCAAGAGCTGGAAGAGTCTGATTCTGGATGTGTGTGTGCTTTCAGTTTTCAGCGGAATGAATCCTCCAAAGACGTCGGAGCCTCAGCCAGGCTGGCCGGAGTTCACCACTGTTCCCTCGTCCATATGGGACATCCCAGGCAGCGACGCTCTGCATTCGTGGCCCAGTGGCTCCAGTTCTCCCAGCGCCCCGACTGCAGTAAGACCCTCTGTTGGCCTCCAACACTTCTCACCGACGCTCCTCAGTCCTGCTGCATTTGTAAACGCTTTCTGCTGTTGTTTTAGTCGTTCCTGGGAAACGGACGCAACCCCTGGGGAACGACCACAACATTCGGAAGCTCCATTTGGTCGACAGACTCCGCCTTACACTCGTTTGCTCCGACAACCAGTTCCACAACTCTGACCGATCTCGTCAACAGTCCCACGCCGACATCGCCAGCATCCACCGAGCGTCGGCCCTACAACCCTTGGAGCATGTGGGGTCCGACCCTGAGCAGACGGAGCTCTGATCCTTGGCCTAGTTCCTCTGAAAATGGCAATTAAACTGCACATGACTGCACTTCACTAAAGCACGTCGTGAATTTAAAGGACTGGGTTTGCTTAGTCGGGTATTTTTGTGGTTAATGAGAGCGCCCCAGCCTCCAGCCCACTGGTAGCCCACAGCTGTCGGCTGCCATCTCTGCCATTTAGTTCTCTACAGCTTTTTACTTACCAGGGCAAAAATGCTCACTTTTATTTGGAATTGTTTTATGGTGCCCCTAAATTAAAAAATGTTAGCATTGGCGTGGTGTGCTGATGCAGCTGGTATATGGCGCAGTATTGTTCAGTATTAATGTTGGAACAGACGTGAAGCCATGACGTTTTCAGTCGTTTTGATTCTAATTGTTTTCATCATAAAACTGGTTTGAAACGTCACACTTACATTCTGTGGCTGGTTTGAGAATTTGTGCACTTAGGCTTTGAATTGGCAGCAGGGACGATTCACAATCTGAAACGGGATTTTTCACCCCAACGAGCAACAAAGCTTCATGGGCGTTCATTGTTTCTGAAAAAAAAAATAGCAAAGCCTTCTGTGAGAAGAAAACGGATCCACGTAAGTTTGAGGTTTGTTCTGTACCTCTATTCGTCAGCAAATGAAAATAAAGGATTTCAGCAAAGCCTCTGGTGTCTTTACCTCTCCAACAGACCCGGACGATTCACGGGGGCCTGGGGCCGTAAGTGTCTGATGTGGGTTTGAATCAGGGTCAGGACTCATGGAGGATCAACTTTAGACGTACATGTCCCCAATACGACAAAGACACTCACATCTGCCTTCTGCATGTCTTAACTGGATGGAACAGTGGTTAAAAACAGCCTGGACTGAGAGTTACGGGGGTTCTAATCCTCACTTGAACACAGACAATTCAACTTTATACTCACATGTTGGTGGGTGTGTGTGTGTCAACTGGATGGTGTAGTAGTTAAGGACATTGTCTTTGGAGTGTATAATAAGGGTTCAAATCCTGGTCATGGTTTGCTTCTGATCACAATCATCATAGGTATAAAGATTTTTAATTTATAAGAGCACAAATCAGGATGTGAACCCCACTGCTCCACTCCAAAAGCAGCTTCCTTACCCACTGAACCATCCAGTTCACATTTATCAATGCTGTTCCAGGGGTCTTTGATTCATATCCTCATCACCCAGTCCAGAGTCAGTGTCATTCACTATTGGCCTGAATTCCTGTCCCAGTTCAGCCCTGCTCTTCCCTTTGACTGTTTCTACCGACATTCTCCTGCTCAGCACCGTCTTCCTCTCTCCACTACTACCGAGATGGACCAGGATCATCAGGCGTAGTCCCACGCACCCATGTTACTGTATTTATTATGTCATGTTATGTTTGTGTTACTGATAAATTACATTGCTCACATTGGAAATGGAAAAGACTAAATCTGAGAGGCGTTTGTCTGGGACTTGTTTTTACTTCATGAGGGAACCCCAGCAGACTGTTTACAGGGTTGTCTGACAGACTCCATGAGCAGCCGACCGAACTTGGCCACGTCACATTTCGTCATGACAGTGACACTGTGGCTCTTTTTCAGCTTATTGGTGCGATCGAGCACCATCATGCCCCGGGCGAGGGAACCCTGCAGCTCCACACGGACGGGACACTCAATACTGTCAGTCACCACGCTGCTGTCAATGCAGGCCGCCATAGCATAAGCATCATATGACACAAAACCAGGTCCGAAGTACACATCTCTCCTACTCAGCATAGCCTCTCTGGAGTAGGCCCAGCACTTCGATGTGATCTTCTTCATAAATCCTGCAGCGGGTGCATCCTGGCTGATCAGTTCTTCAAAGAACTCCTGTGCAATCGAAGGACGTCTCACTGGTAAGTTGGCCATTGATGTGCATGTTTGTTTGTTTTTTTTCCCCCCCGTCTTACCCATGTCAGCGCATTTCTGCATGAATATTCCCACGATGCGATGTAGGTGGGGCAGAGGAATTCCTCCAGCACAACGTAGGCCGACTCCGGATCCAGCGCAAAGTTAAACTCGGCACACAGAGTAACGTTTCCTTTTCCTGGCGACCACACAAAGTTATACAGGGCTGCATGTTTTACAAACGTGTGCCTCCGTGTCTAGTGAGACCTTCCATGTTGCCACCCATGATGTACAGATCCTTGAGCTTCTGGGGAAAACCTGGGTCCAGTCGGACAGCCAGCGCCAGATTAGTGAGCGGTCCTAGGGCGACCAAGGAGACCTGAGCGGACAGCACGAGTGACATTTGAAATCAGCAGAGGTCGTCCAGGGCGTGCGACAGTTTGTTCACCTGATTCTGGTGCTCAGACGCCAGTCGAATCATCGCACTGACTGCATGTTCGCTCTGGACTTTCTGCTCCCACTGTGGGTCTCGGTCTTCAATAACGTCCCCTAGTCCATCTGTGCCAAAGTGATCGCTGGCGAGGTCAGTGGCTCCGATCAGAGGACCTTCAGAACCTCGAAACACAGGTATCTGCAGATACGGTGGACGTCAGATATTCTTACAGCAACTAAAGGACTTTTCACACGATGAAGCTATGAAGCATGACATTGTCACAACATAATGTTTTCCATGATAAGGCCACAGAAGGACCATAGTATGACATTTTCCCTTCTTCTAGCAGGACGTTTTAACATAAGGCTCTTACATGACCTTTTTTCAACATATGACATTTTTTTCCCTTTTTTCAACATAAGACAATTAATAGCATTATTTTTTTCAACATTCTTCTTCTTCTTCTTCTCCTTTCGGCTTTGTCCCTCTTCAGGGGTTGCCACAGCGAATCATCGTTTTCCATCTTTCCCTGTTCTCTGTATCCTCTACTCTGACTCCAACTACCTCCATGTCCTCCCTCACTGCATCTATAAACCTCCTCTTTGGTCTTCCTCTCTGTCTCCTACCTGGCAACTCCATCTCTAACATTCTCCTACCAATGTATCCACTGTCCCTCCTCTGCATATGTCCAAACCATCTCAATCTAGCCTCTCTAGCTTTTTCTCCTAACCTTCCTGTCTGTGTTGTCCCTCTGATGACCTCATTCCTAATCCTGTCCATCCTGGTCACTCCTAAAGAGAATCTCAGCATCTTTAACTCTGCCACCTCCAGCTCTGCCTCCTGTCTTCTGCCTATCGCTAGTGTCTCTAAACCATACATCATAGCTGGTCTAACCACAGTTATAAATGAAAATACATTAAAAAATGTCTTTGTCATAAGTGATGTTTTTTTTCTATTATAAGGATATAACATAGCTTTTTTGTGATGGAGGCTATAGAAGGACTTTTTTCCTTCATTCCTTTTTACACACTTTTTGGCGTTTTTTTACGGTTTGTTTTCACAGTGTTTTTATGTTGAATGAATGAGTACCTTCAAGGATCGCTCTTTTCATTTCATTGCACATCTACAATGACAATGAAGACATTCTGTTCTGTCGCATGACTTTTTCGTGTGATAAAGCTCTCAACAACCCACCGAGTAGGTTTTTGTTGTTGTTGTTGTTTTTACATCAACTATTGGGTGTTAAAACTAGAAATGGGCAACACCTAGGAGTAGATATAAAATGAGATGTTCTCATCATTTTTTGTGCTGAATAAATTTTGAGTATTTCTCTACATCAGCAGGATGGAGGCACATTGGAAACCCGTCAGATAGAACCTTCCGGAAATATGTCAGACTGTTTCATGATGAAAGAAACAATAAAACCGACCAAATCTTCTTCAATAAATTAAAATAAATCTATATGGGGACCGTGACAGATGATGACGTGTCTGTTGGGGACGTCGGCACGTGAGCGCACCTGCTCCTGCTCACACACGAACAGAACCTTCTGGACGTTCTGACACACGCCGGCAACCGCCGTGTTCCCGAACACGCAGGTGACAGCCAGGATGTGGACGTCAGGAGCCGCCAGCGCCATCAGCAAAGCCTGGGCGTCATCGATGCCGCAGTCGGTGTCGATGATCAACAGCTTCTTGGCCATGATCCCTTCGAACTTCTAGAAACAAGTTCAGAACAATCCGAGTAAACAGCAGGTTACGGTCACACGACAGCCCCCTGGCGGCCGGACACGGGAGCGCGGCGGAGCGGTGGAGAATGTCCGCCGGACTTCTCTCCCTCTGGGATGGTACGTTTACTGTCACCTTTTCCTTTGCAAACCCACCCAAACAGAACGCTCCTTGTTCCTGGGAATGGAGAAGACGGGGTGACTCTGGCAGGAACGGTAAACGGAGTCCTCAGGGGGGGCGGGCCGGGCACACGTGCTATAAGTGGATAAACTTCCGGAAACGAAACGTAATATCGCGAGGAGTGATCATACCGAAGCAGACAAGACTTCCTAAGTGAGTTTAACAGTTAACTGATTTATATTTAAGACCGTCTTCCGTCGGATTTGGGCCGTTTCTTTTTAAATCATGTGGGACGTTTGTAGCTGCTCAGGTTTACCTGGTAATGGAGGGCATGTGTCATATATGTGCACTGTCACTAGAGGGCACTGTGACGTCAGTCTGTCAGTCAGCAATGGGTTTATTATTTTATGAACAAGTGCTTGTTTTAGTGCTTCTTTCGAAGCACTTTATTTAGAATAATCAACCTTTCCATGTTGTTTTATGATCATTTCGTGTTGCCAGTATCCTTGTGAATACACTTTATGAGTGAGAACGTCTGTGATTCTTTTTTTCATTTGCCATGAAAAATGATCCCACCCTACTAATGTTCCCATCTGATATCTATGTATATAACTGGACACATAACAGCAACAGTAACGTAATTAACAAGCATTACATAATCTTTTGATCATTTAGTCTCGCTAATCTTAGCATCCTCAGTCACTCAGGTCTGGATGTCATAGTTTGTTATAGTGAAAACCAAAGTCAGAGTGGACTTGCCTAAAAAATATATACAAAAAAAGTGACAAACTTATTATTATTACTATTATTGTTATAAAACATTGTGTTTGAATAATTATATATTTGTTTATTTATCTTTTTGTCTCTCAAGTCATGTCAACACTAACTGTGAATATTACATTCACTTAGTGTTAAATAACGTTTGTTAATTTATCATTAATGGTTAAAAAAAAAAAGGAGACAGGATAGATAAATGAAAAATGAATAACAGGACATAGGAATTACAGGTGCCCAGCCCTAAGCATAAAACCTGGTTTTGAGTGGCCACCTCCATCACTGTGGGTGTGTGCGTCCTGAAAGCAGTCAGACAGGTCGGACCAAACTCTGCAATGGCTGCCGACAGGTTCGAAGCTGATGGAAACCAAGCCTGCTGCTGTTTTTAGGAGAATTATGCGCCGGAAGTGATTAATTCAGAGATTCATCGGTGTGAGGAAAGAGAGTCAGAGGAGAGCGACCCAACAAGCCGCAACATGACAGACAATGAATTCCTTCAGGGTGAGGAAGCGTGTGGAGGAACCAGCAGCTGTTGAAGGAAACGAGCAGGAGACGAGACCGTAAAGTTATATCCTCGCATGAAATAGTGTTGTTGGGGTAGTCGACACCACTTCCAGAGTAGAGGGTGAAACAGCTGAATAGTTTGTACGTCTACATGCACAATGCTGGTGGCGCTGTGGAGCACAGGACTGCTGCTCTGCTTCCTCTGTGTCTGCGCCTGTCGGGGTAAGAGGACTGTCTGGTCCTGTAGACACACACACACACACACACACACACACACACACACACACACACACACACACACACACACACACACACTGGTGTTGATGCATCACCTGTGTCCCCCACAGAGCAGGAGTGCGTCCTTGGGAGAGTCGGACAGCCCGTCCTGCTCTCCTGCATTCATCCAGATGTGATGACTTTCAGGAATTTCTCCATTGAGTGGAGGCGAGACGATGACGTGGTTCTCAGGTGGACGTGGAAAGAGGACGGACTCCATGAGGACACATGGAGCCTCAGCAACGTCACAATGTCGGGAGACGCTCCTCAGACCGGGAACTTCTCCCTGGGGCTGCCCACGGTCCACCCTGAAGAGGACAACATGTTCTATCGTCTATTTGTCAGTCCACAGGGGAATCAAAGTGTTCATCTGTGCACAGTGTGCCTCCGGATAGCAGGTTAGTGCCCCCCCCCCCCCCCCCCCCCCCCACACACACACACACACACACACAGGAACTTGTCAAACATCTAACTCCTGCCTTGGGTGCCTGCGCTCAGCTAGTTTCAGCGCCCCCACGCTGCGGAGGGAAGCGGTGGCTGGTGAGACCGTCTTTCTCTGTCACTCCACTGGCGGTTTTCCAGAACCGGACGTTCGCTGGCTCATCAACAACGCACGGGAGCCCTCCGAAGACTCTGTAAGGACCCTGGTGGCGTCACTCCCAGAGTCACACCTGTACAACATCACAAGCTACCTGACCGTCAACATATCCACAGACTCCAACGTGTCCTGCACCATACACAACCTGCACATCAACGAAAGCCTGACCTCCACCAGCTGTGAGTGACCAACACCAGCCATCAGGCCTCAGACGCGCCCGTCAGTCACCATTTTGTTTGGGATTCTCTGGTCCTTCTCGGTGCTCAGACGGCGTACGGGGCAGTCTGGTGGTGAGGCGAGCGTCAGAGGCCATGTGGATCTTCAGCACGGCTCTGTGTGTGGTGGTCGGCGTCATGGTGGTGATCGGAGTGGTCTACCAGATCCACCTGGACAGGACGAGTAAGAGGAAGAAGAAGCAGTACCAGTACCACTACACAGGCAGCGGTAAGTATCCGCTGGTGGTCGTGACCCGATCAGAGCACTTTAACCCCCTGAGATGGAGCCTTTGTGTGGTGTGCATTCGTATTCAATCTTGCTGTTTGGGATGAGTATATAATAATAATAGAAAAAAAAAATTGTGATAATAAAATTAAAAATATTGAAAATAATTAAATACATTACATTTCAACAGCACAGAATAGATAACAAAAATAAGTATACTAATCAAAATAATAATACAATGTAAATGTATATTGTACATTTAAAAAAACTCTTAACAAAAGTCATGGTGCTGAAATATAATGTCTCTATGTCTGTACACAGATGAAAATTGGGGAAAGCATCTTTGTTTGTTTGCTGTCCGGTTCCTATCTTTGGTTTCCAGAGTGACCGTACAAAACGTAAACAAAACTATGTGACGACCGGTGGTGATGTTTGAGAACAAAAGGGCAGTATTCATGGGTGTCTGGTGGGCTGTGAATCAGGTTTGGTCACCGTGAGGTGTGTTTGGACAGAAGACTAACTACCATAAAACACGAACTACGTTAAACCTGTGTCAGTATTCACACGGGAAAAAGACTCGCTACTCATTTGTGCTCCAAGACGACCTGTAAGGGATTAGATGGGATGCTGTCAATGTATAATGTGCTTTTGGAGGATCGCTGCCAACGCTCTGTTCATCTGTTGACCTTTAAAAAACGTTTGTCATCATCAGAATATAAAAGACAAAGTGTGCCGCTGGAGGAAAGTGAAGCAACGAAGTCGCAGCCGAAGGAAACTGATGTGTAAACTACTAAGCCCCGTAAACTGTCATTGACTGGAGGGTTTTCACACCAGAGACACAAACAAACGCTCATTTCACCAGGTGATCTTCTGTCCTGTAATAATCCTACAACTGAATGTGATCCGATACATCAGCTCTCAGCAGTTAGCTTTATTTTTGGAGAAGTGTTTTTAACAATTTAGTTTCCACACACACACACACACACCTGACACGACCTCAGTGATAAACAAAGTCAAATGATGTTTCCCTGTTAGATAAAAGCAGATTTCATGGCGGGCCGGTGGGCTGATGACATGACATTGTTAAGGCTCATCTCATTGTTTACATCATTTCCATCCTGTAATATTATTTACAGTTTACTAGTCACTTCCTCTGCTGTTTATTAAACAAACAAACAAAAAAAACAACCCCAAAGTGATGTTGTTCTTGTTGTGCACATGTCTTCTGTTTTTCAACTCTCAGATCACTAAAATCTTGAGAGGCCGAGAGAAATGGATGAAAAAAATTAGATAAGTTGTAATTTGCTTCCTGCTATTGACGTTACAGTGAAAGCTGAACCACCAATAATAATCTGAAAATCATCAACAGAATCATTGTCAGCGACCGTCAATGTTTTTCTGAACTTTGTTCATCACTGTAGAACATCAAATGGTTCCTAATCACTCCTCCTCAACTGAGCAGAAAGACGCATGTTTCCAGGTCCGGTGCTTCTGATTCCAGAGGACGGCACGTTGTGATCGGATCGTGTCCGACCTTCGACCTCATGTGTCCCTCACAGAGGTCACGGCGTAGAGGTCATCGCGCCGCTGAGCTGTGATTGGGATCTGCCGCCGGATGTCCGCTAGATACTGCAAGTCTGGTGACAGGCGACGCATGTTTAGTGTAGAACCAGAGCATGGGCACAATAACAGAAAACACACACACACACACACACACACACACACACACACACACACACTAACCCCATACTTGAACTACGCTCCTTTGTTATACACAGACACTCACCGATATCAGCGTAAATAACAGCCTCCTCTGCTCCAGCCTTGGAGACAACGTCTCCCCTGAGGAGAGACAGTTTTGGGGTTAAAAGTACATTTACTTACACTTTTAAAGTACTTTTATTTAGGTCAGCCTAGGAGGAAATGTTCACAGCCTGATACAGTGATTTTTTTTTCCTGCGTGTGCAGTGCACACAACGCATTTTCCAAACAAGAAAAGCATGACATTCACTTCATTTTATCGACACTAATACGTTTACTATAAGTTTATAATAACCGGCCCATAGCATTTGAAATCGGACGAAGGTCATTAACAGTCAAATCATTAGCAACCTCGTTACACAAATCATGCACACTGATCTCTATTTTTTTTGTTCATTTTTTAAATTTCCATAGTTTCAACGGTCCCAGGGTGGACTCAAACCCCCAACCACTGCAGTGACGGTCTAACGCACTAACCACTGGTCCACAGAGACGGTCCACTGCTGCTATTGTGGAGTTCTAGACACAGATGTCCCCGTCTCACAACGAGTAAGAATCATTCACAACATTTAATCATCCGGTCCTGATCCCATTATCAGCTTCTCCTGAAAACTTAAAATTAAAACTTAAAATCTGTTCATAACTGTCACATAAGTTTGTTGTTAACAGCCAACCAGCCAAAACATGACCTCCTAGGTGGAGGTGGTAAATACCCTCTAAAGGTATCGCAGCAGTGGAGATCTTTTGCTTTCACTGCTACTGAGCTGTGACCGTGTCGTCTGTGCGTGCGTTAGATCCCGTTCCACCTCCTCCCTCGTCTGTTTCACTTCACTTCAACGTGAAGTGAGGCATGCTACGTCTCTGTTGTTCTTACCATGGGTTGACCACCGTGCTGTGTCCCCAGGCGACATACGAGGCGGTTTCATCTCTGGCAGGTGATGCTGTGGCCACATACACTTGGTTATCAACGGCCCTACACGAGGCCACCGGGAGAGAACAGATACTACTGAGTAGAACGAATACAACATCCCACATACACAGTAGCACTCACATCTGACTATGTTCTTGTAACACAGTTACCAAGTGACCATACTTTTGTTTCTGACATGAGGTTGGTGTTAAATGTCGCCGTCAGCTGACCTTCCTCTCTGTAGGAGCTCCCAGTGGGCCGGACCCGTTGTCATGTTAAAAGCTCCAGGGTAGACGAGCAGCTGACAGCCTGAGGACGGCGGGACCGGTTGGTCATGACGCGTACTCCAACAACCCGAGGACACTCACGTTAGACGTCTCACCTTTCCTGCTGTAGAGCTGCGCCAGCTCTGCGAACCTGATGTCGTAGCAAATCCCCACACCCACTTTGCAGAACGCTGAAAGGAACGGACAATGATTTGGTGTGAGGACCACCGAGCTGCGAGGGTCGAAGCACGGAAGGATGGAAGGACACTGACGCGTTTCAAAGATGGACAAACTGTTCCCTGAGCTCAGCGTCTCCGACTCCTGGAAGCGGATTTTTCCTGGAACGTCGATGTCAAAAAGATGAATCTTGAAGACGAAAACAACATTTCATATCCAAATGTATTAGCTTTAGAATATTAAACACAAAACAAACACAAATGGAACAGCTGACGCACATGTGCGTACCTTCCTGTGTTTAAGAATCAGCTCGCCATCCGGCCCGAACACTGTGCAGCTGTTGTACAACTTCCCACCATCCTCTTCTGGAATAGATCCTGATGAATAACATTTTTAATAACATTAACCTTTCCTTTTTTCTTTTTTTAGTGGATTTTCTGCCTTCTGTGGGGCAATGAAGGATTTGTTTTTATCTTGTATCATCTTCTGCTGCATCCCTTTCTCATCAGACGAGTTAGAATTATTAGGACTCTATCCGTTTTCACGTGCACGTACATTTCAAGGAACTATGTGGAATAAAGAAAAGTTGTTCCACGCCACAGTTTGTGATCCTCCAGTTGGGACCATGTTAAAATAAAATACCAGTTATCCCAACATGAGGTCATGACCTAATAATTACTTTTTGTCTGCTGTTGATCTTTTCATTCATTTGCATAAACAAAGGTGAAAAAGCAGCAGGATTCTTTCTGAGTTTCACTGTCTAAATTATGTGATCTAAATCCTACGAGGTGGACCTACATTGGTAGGACACCACATCGACCATACCTCCCACCAGATACACCAGATTCTCCTTCGCTGCTGCTGACAACATTTGTGTGGATTCTCCTGGGATCCTCTCCGCATACTCCGAGAAGAAGTTGGTGCCATATGGGGAATTGAAGCATTCCTGACAGAGCAGAAAAGACAAAGCCATCGGACACACAAACACATGCCGTTGATATGTTTACACCAGTAGCCGACTAATAACATTTTGACTGGGGTCCAATGGAAACACTTGGAAATGCAAAATGTATTTACCTCAAGTTCTTGGGAAATATTACAAGACTTCTTTGATTTGTATAACTTTTTCAAAACTGTAAATCTGTTTTTACAAGCCAACGAACTTCATATAAATGAGTGGGAGGAGGGACGGAATTAAAGAACACACACTCTAAAAGCTGCAGGAGGTCCGACAGCCGGCAGCCACCAGCCCCGGGTCCTCCTCCTCCTCCTCACCGGCAGAAGCACCACTCTGCTGCCCTGTGCCGCCGCCTCCCGGACCAGGCTCCGGGCTCGGCTCAGGTTGTCCGCCTTCCCGCTGGTCACCTGCAGCTGGATCACTGCCAGTCGGAACTCTGAGTGAACAAGTGACAACGACATTAGTGCGGTTCGACGGACGTCACAGGAGCAAAACCGCCGTCAGCTTCGGTGTGTCAGGTTACAAAACCCCCGTATAAGTAATCACCACAAAACGAGCAGAGGACTTTATACGTACTGGACATAGTCCTTGCGAGGGTGGACATGAACGCGTCTGGACGTCGTTACCGCTGAGATGGAGCTGACGCTGTACAGCGAACACCACGTGATTCCGGATCACTAATTTCACAATAAATGTTTATAGTTGTACAATGGGATCATAAATCGATTTTTTTTAGTATAGAACGGTTCAAATACTGTCAGATACTTCAAATGATGATCATAAAATACGTTTATAGAATGTATATAGATACTTGTTCTCAGTTTATATTGTTCTAATATATATGTGTGAACTCCTGTAAAGTGCAGAGCTTTAATGTGAAGGTAGAAGGCAAAGTGACGTAATGGGGGGTTATTGGCCAATCAAGCGTGAGTGTGATAGTGTGTGCTTCCTGATTGGCTAACATACGAGACCAGATCATTTACCTATATAAACCGTCCCTATTGCTGAGTAATTCATTTTCGGATTTATTCAGTGTTTCACTCACCGTGTACCTCTCTTTGGAGGATGTGTGTTTATTTCATGTATTTATTTAGTTTAGCTTCGTTTTGCTTCATACTGCAAAATGTTATTAATGCAGAAGGTTAGTGTAATTTTTTGGGATGTGGTCGATTTTGTGAAAAAAAAAAAGATGAATAATAATAAATATTTACAATTTATAAAAGACGTTTTAATGAAGTCCTATTTTCTACCAGTAGTCCCGTCCCATATGCAGCAACTGTAATTACACTTTTGTGAGTTTTGTTCTATTCTTTTTTTGGCTCAAATTCAATTCAGTCTGCAGTTTTCACATGTTTTCACAAACAAAATCTCTGGTAACTTTTTTTTTGTTTTAAACAAGTAATAAAAACATTAGGCTTTAATTTGCATGTAAATGAAACTATACTATACATCTCAAAGCTGCCATCAAATAACCATTTATTAAAAAGAGAAACGTTTAGAAAATAATACAGTAAGGTGCAAATTACACTTCAGACATTCTGCACTTTGATTAGTGGTGACATCCTTTGCCAGTGATGTTAGACAATAAAGAGTCCTCGTCAATTATATTTGGGCCAATACTGAAACTGATCACTAACATACGACACAAGGCATGGGACACACAGGAATGCTATGATAGACTGGAGCAAAGAAACACCAGATAAGTCAAACTTAGATTCAAGTTTTGGTTTTTCATTGCCAGTGTTATGTCAGTACAAGAGGACAATTCGACCTTGACTGACATTTCCTTGACTGAGCTGTCAGTCCACACCAGGCTTCAAACCTAGCAGCCGAAACAACTACAACTTATTGCAAAAAAACAGTCAGCATACATGTCTAAGTTGGTTGAGATGAGTCCACAAACAAAATGACTCTTGTGATGCCACTGCTGGTTCCGATATCACATATCACAGGTATGAACCCCAAGGCAACAGTGGCTAACAAGCTAGAGCTGCCTAGCTTTGATTAATGGACATAAACAATTTGAGATTGTAGCGATAGAATGCATGTCCTTGTGTTTCTCTTAAAGCTGTGTAAATCCTTTCCTTTTTGCAGTCTTTTGGACACAAAATTGTTTGAACTGAGCACGATGCCGCGACAGTTCCACATGATGTCATGTTAAGTTGGTGGAAATCTTCCAATGTGATGGCAAAGTAAAGAGGTGTTTAATAAATGAATCACCAAACTTCCTGGAGTAATATTCCTTTGTTGTTCAGAGGGGCGATCAAAGAATTAAGCTCTATCACAGTGTTCAGACATGAGCTTAATTCAATCTTGAATGTAAAATGAGGGAAATGAGGAAACAGAGGTCACTATGAGCTGGTCACTATCAGGATAGGCTTTTAAAATGACATACCAAAGGTCTGTGCTGATACAGAGCAGTATACAATATATACATATTTATACCTGTCCTCCAATAATGTCTACTTAAGGCTGCCTGCTGGAAAATAAACGCTATCACGAAAAGAGAGGAAACCTACGTCATGTGCCATTTTGGGACTCACACTCACTTCCTGACCAGAACAATGATAACTTGAATAATCCCTCAACAGATGTGAAAAGAGATGGCACTCTCCCCCAAAACAACAAATGGATCCAAATAAGATGTTTTGGTGAAAGGAAAAGATCCGTCGTCTGATAAGTGAGCAGGTTTGTCGCTGGTCAGTCTGTGTGCTACTTTAAGGCCAAAGGGAAACAGTGGAAATGCACTATAATTAGATCCCATGTTTTACCAAAGAAGAAGAAGAAACAGTTTAACTTAGAGCAGTTTTTCAACATATGCAGCCTGTCCCACAGTTCTGTATTCAGCGGTGTCCTCGTCTCCCAAACGCAGACACAGGCTGAGACAGTCAACCCTGCACCGGATGTGTCCAGGAGTGAGGACAGCTGTAGCAGAGCGGGTGAAGGTTTCACTCCTGGCAGGCAGAGACTCTTCAAACACTTTGTGTCAACAATTAGCGTCATGATGCCCCATCATGAACCTGTCACTCTTTATGAGCTCTCCAGAGCATCAAGGACCCTCATGATCTGCTGCTTGATGACCTTGGTGGCATCGCCTGCATTGGGTATCAAATATCTGAGAGGGATGGAAAGAACACATGAGACTGACAAGGACACGGCCGTGTTGGTCACATTTGATCTATGACAAAGGAATATTCAGTCCAGGGATCAACTGAAACATCCAATAACTCACACCATGCTCACAGTCAATTCTCATTATACTATATAACTACTATAATAATACTAATGTGAATTTGTCCTGGACATGAATAAAAATATCTAATTTGTTTTAATTGAGATAAATGTACATTAGTGTAACTTAGCACAAAGACTGGAAACAATTGGAGGCAGCTAGCTTTTAATTCTAACTTATTTGTTCAATTTGAACAAAAACAGAGGTACAAAAATGAAAACGCACCGTTCAACTGCTGATATCTCCACTCCAGCAGAGTTGTTGCTGCCAAACTTGAATGTGATCAGCTCCGGGTGCTTCTTTTTGGATGTGATCTTCACCACAGAGTTCAGTGCTTGTCTTGACTGGATGTAGGCGAAACCTTTCTTTGCGGCGATCTCCCGCAGGCAGTACATGTGCGTCGCTGTAATTAACAAGTGGCTGGAGAAACATACAGAATCCAAACAATGTTACTCATTTCCTGAGTTATTTCAAAACCTCTCATTCTTTCAGTCTAACATACGCGGGTTTACCAGAGGTTTGGTAACTGTTCCACTGTCACGCCATGATTCTTTATACCGTCCATTTGTCCATCTCTCTTTTGACCCTCTGTATACACCCATACACCCATTTTCCCATGCCACTTCACCATCTTAAGAAAACACTGAGCGACTGGTGTGTCGCAATTCTAATTTTTGCACATTTTACCTTTTAACGTTTCCAACTCACCTTGGGAACATGTGACCAGTCTCCTTCACTTCATTGCACGGAATGTGATGCTTTACATCTGGTTTGTTTATCCACGTCTGAATGTTGACAATCTCCTTCCTGTCATCATCTGACATGGATGAACTGTCAATCTCATCTGTGGAGCAGAGAGGATTTTAGTGGGCAGGACTTCATACGTCATCAAACAGAGATACGTTACCGTTCTGTACACTCTTCCATAGTGAAACACTCATCATTACTTAAATGGTTAGAACCTTGGGGGCTCCGTCATCCACATTTTATTTGTGCAGCTGTAACCAGGTCCTCACCTGTGTCGTACTCCTCCTCATCACCAATACTGAAAACCGGCTTCACTCCTCTGTAAGGTTTACCAACACGGTCGCTGCTGCTCACGTGTCTAGAGAGAAAGAAACAGCATAAGTCAAGGCGGATTTCCACGCCACGTCTCTACTCTGTTCCCAGAGTGATCTCCGTTCACGCTGGCAACGTTTTAGCAGTGGAACGAGAACGCCCGACAAGTACCACAAGACGAGGTAGTAGGAGAGTCATGAGACGGTGTTTATAAACAACAAAAACAAACATTTCCTGATTGATACACTTCACTTTTCACCAGCTTTCGCCACCACACGTCTGATCTCCCATGTACCTGTGGCTCTCCTACACACATGTATTGATGGCTGTGGTGTTTTATTTTGAAAATCGACTGGATTTGCTCTGTTGTACTGTGTAACTTTCTGTCTGAGCAATCCGTGTGGCAATGGTCGCTATGGAGACAGTGACGAATGGCCACGACAAGCAGTGGAGCCACAGCGCAGCCGTTATGTGTCGCAGATGCTTCTAGGGTAAATGTGCCTTCAGGGAGAGCCCGTGCCGAGTGGAAAAAATGATGAAACATCAATATCTGCTATTAAAAATGTCGCATTACATACGGAGAGCCACAGAGTTGAACAGAAATAGCATGAAGACATCTAAGCTGCAGAAAAAACTCACATGAAAGCCAGAGGTTATGCTGTTAAATGTGAGGAAAGAGGTTAAACTGACACATTTGTTCTTGTTATTTACAAGTAAACAGAGAAGTCATTGTATGATATCCAGGGCTGTTTGGTTTGATTCATTCATGATGGATTTCCTGCACAGCCCTGGCTATCATCCAAACACAAATGAAATGGGAAGACAGACAGCTAAGTGCATTTCCAAGCAAACGGCAGTGAAGCTGACGTCCTTCCATCAACGACTCAGTTAGTCAGACTGCAAAGAGACAACAGCCTCGGTGAGTTACAGATGTAAAGATGAATCAATGATCCCTGAAAGGTCACAGCGGCG
Source organism: Aeoliscus strigatus (assembly GCA_901007665.1). Classification (NCBI taxonomy): domain Eukaryota; kingdom Metazoa; phylum Chordata; class Actinopteri; order Syngnathiformes; family Centriscidae; genus Aeoliscus; species Aeoliscus strigatus. The sequence goes on from CAAKHB010005384.1 coordinate 353,204, forward strand.
AAAACTAAACAGCAAATGTTGTTAGTGAAAGCATGAAGACTGATCTAAAAAAGAAATCATGGTGTCACACATGCGTCGATGTGACATAGGCTGCGTTTCCTAGAATCCCGGCGACTTGTGCCGGTCTACAGCCAGTGGACATGCTGGTGGCAAAAGGCTCAATGTTAGGGAGCTCTTACCGATCAGGAACCACCTTCTCAGGCCACGGCAGATTGAAAGATATTCTAGCATGGAGTAAGGCACATACAGGGTACGGTGAGGAGAAATATAAATGATAACCCTGAAAACCTAAGTGTGTTTTTTTTTTTTTGTTGACTGAAAAAGGGCAAGACAAATGTTACTCAAGATAAAACTAACATCTGAAGAAATGATAAGTAACTATATCGACCACAGTGATCAACTGTGTCATTCTACCGTACAAATAAACTCCAAGGCTTATGATTTTATCTCATTCTAAAAGAGAAACTCACCTGTCTACAGGGGTGGAGGTATTCTCAATGAAGCTGATCATCTTCTCCTTCACATTCACCGACTTTGATTTGAGAGCAAACGTCATTTTGTTGACCAAAGACTTGACACCTTTGCTGTCACCGGGAGAGTCTCCCTGTCCCCAACAGACGGTAATCAAAGTCAAGAAGGAGAAACATGCTCAAAGAAAAAGCCAAAGCCAGCATCCGCTTACATCGGCAGAGCTGAGGCTGCTGTGAGACCCCGACGTGCTGACAATCCAGTGGACGTATGACGAGTCAAGACCTTCCACGTTCATGTCGACGAGATGCTGCTGCAGGGCTGGAATCACACAGATGGCTGTGATTGTTACGTCCTTCCCACAAATCCCAAAAAGCATTTTAGACAAGTAAAAATGATCGCCCACTCACCCATGAAACCCCCTTTGGCAATGCTGACGTATTCTTTGTTTTTCTGCGACAGAAAAGCCTTTAGATTATCAAAGACGTTCGAGAAGAGGTGGAAAACAGTTCAGCTTGTCATTTTCTTACCTGCAGGAAATGGGCCAGCACCATGTTCATGTACATGTCCTCCTCCTCTCTCCCGCTGCCCATGAAGCACAAGTGCTCCCCACTGGCAATGGAGCCCGACTCCAAGGACTGCTTCTGTGCCTCCAACAGGGATTTCACCGAGAGGGCGAACTCAGATGGGTTCTGGAGCATCTGTGGGGAAAAAACAGGGGTCAACACTCACATATCAGGTCATGTTAGTGGGCTTTCACACCTAAAAGTTGGAACCAAGGGTGGTGTTTCTGCTCCACTGTCTACATTTGATCTGCTTGGTTCACGTTTCACACTGCATAAATACAAGTGGACCAACTGACGTACTTGTGTATGTTCTGTCCTCATTACTTATGCCTGCTGCGTCTCCCTGTGTCTCCCCAACAGCACAGTGACATCTGTCAGGGCGTTCTCACAAACTCACCAGGTCAGAGTCCAGGTGGAAGGCAGTGGAAAGATGCCCAGCATTGTACTGCTCAGCAGGCCGACAATCCACCACGAAGAAGCGTACGCCATCCTGAGAAGTAAAACCATTATCATCACGTCACACGCCGTCTTCTCTCTTCTCAAACGGGCAAACAACGTTATGAAAATGTTACCGACCTGCTGCAGCTGGTTGGCCTGAAGGATTTCAGGAACAGACACAGGCAGACACAAAGCCTGACTCAGATCCATGTCCTCCTCTTTCAGAGCCACCAGGCTGCTTCCAAACAGATTCTGGTTCATCTACCACAGCAGGAAAACAGATGACAGTGTTCACAGCCTGGTTCCACTCCCTGCCTGTCAGATGAAAGAGTATGTGGCGCTTTACCTTTCTAAGTGACAGCGGTGTCTTACTCTGGTAGTACTGGGCCAGAGAAAACAAGTCTTCAATGTCTTCACTTTCCAGTAGAGAAGGGGAAGATTCCAGCATTTCTGTAGCAGACAAAGTATTGTTCAGGTGCCGAGTTTAATAGGATTTTTTGACACAGAAAGTAACTTACTGATGATGTTCTCTTTGCTGTCTCCCTCTTGTGCAAGGATGGTCTCTCTATGGTTAATCAAAAAACAAATCAAATCTACATGCACATTTCCCCGGCATGAATATCAATGGCTGCCACTAGCAGCTGCATACTTGGCATTGACGAGGATGATGAGCATGAGGAAGAAGATGAGGAAGGGGTCGGCCTGCTGGAGGTAGGAGTCCCACAGTGTCTGTGTAACATCAGGGAGGCAGTGGCTGGAGAATAGACTACCCAGCTGTGGAGGAGATAAAACCAACAGAGACAGTCATCTACGCCCCCCAGTGATCTGTCACTTGTGATTCAAACAAACTGTGATCAGCAGTTGCAATAAAAGAGCAATGAAGAAGATCATGCATCAGCAGTGAAGAAATGCAAGTGGATGAAGGAGACAAACAAACCCAGTTAATGGCATAGGAGTCAGGTGTGATTTTTTTGGTGTCCAAGAAGGAGCAGAGCTCTGGCTCATGGTACTGTAGCAATAATCTGTAGAGATGGAAGGGGCGGCCGTTGGGCACACAGTCCCTGAAACAGATGTGTCACGTGAACTACAGTCGACGCCACCGTGTAAATGGGATGAGGTGTGACAACAAACTCACTCACCTGGGGATGTGTTTGTTCATGACAGCGTAGAAGCAGTTATAGAGGTCGCTGCGGGGAAGCTGAAGCCCCAGCAGAGGTTTGAGCAGGTGCGGCCAGCTCATCTCTGGGGTGAAGCTAATGTTGCGTGACTTACAGTAGAAAGTGATGACTGACTCGACATCAGACACCATGTCGGTCCGCTCTTCCTCCGACAGGTCCAGTTGGTCTGAAGAGGAGGAAACACAGAATATGTTTAAAAAAACAAAAGGCAAAATGACAAACCTAACAGACTAAGTGGCTCATAATAATCAGATAATAGACACAACAAAAGTTTTCCCTCCCTCTTTCTCGTCAGCTATTTTGAGATCACAGTAGAGTGAAATCCTGACGCTCGTCTTTGACTACAAATAGACCTGACAAGTGTGTCTCTTACATCTACAAGAGTACTTTGCCTTGTGTTCTGCTGCAATGGGACAAGGAACCTTAAGAAAAAGGGCTGAATTCTTTCTTGTGATTTTGGATTTTATTACAAATTTAATTAAACTGCTGACACATCCAATCCAAATCCAACAGACCGTAAACAGTTACAACAGATCCCTGGTGTGTGGTATATAAATGCCAGAATGTGACATATGACATATTACACACATGCACACACACACAAACACGCACATGTCACAATTCAGTCTGTCAGCCCACAAAACAAGTTCATGTTATGTAATTCCCCATGCTCCCAGCAATGTCCTTGTGCAGCATCTCCATGAGAAGCCACTCACAATGGTTTCCCACATTTTTTGGTGCTGACTTAGAAATTCCACAATTCAAAGTTTTATGAGTCACACGCACATCTACTCACCAATCAGTTGTTGGCTGCGGTTGTGAATAAGAGTTTGTTCAGGTAAATCAAGGACACCATCCCAGGGAGAAAGACTGTCTCCTTTGCCAGAGACATTCAGAGCAATCTGCGGACAAAATAAGAGAAACACAGCAAAATGTAGGTACTGAGTGCAAATGGAGAGGAAACAGTGGCAATGTTCACTGCTGTTCCACTAAGAAAGACAGAATTCCATGTATGCCTTGCATGCCAGCATCTTACACCAGGAGTAACATCTCTGTATTTTACATCATTCACTGTATTACACAGGCATATAAGGCTGTCATCGGGAGTCGAACCAGGTCCGAACTAGCAACCTGCACGAAAGTCAGTGAGCTATCTCACTGAGCTGCAGTTGCTCAGCACCCCAATGACCAACTACTAAGATGCCCAGTAAAGAAAAGGGCCCAGGGATATCAGGGAAGGACAAGCCCTTGCATGGCATGTACCATCAGCAAATACAAGACGTGGCTGATATTGAGAAAACACCCAGTGGCTGGAAAAAGCTGGACTGAAGGACAGCATAAATTATATATAATTTATAATAAGAAATGTTTCATCCCTGTGAAAAATTAATTGTATTATGTAAATAAGTAAGTATACACATAGTAGCCATGTACCAGGGTTGTCGAATGATGTGTACTGACAAGTGGACAGCCTTTAAATTCTTTCAATATGTGCAGCTGGTCTTTCCAGTTTGACGACTGTTGTTCTCATTGAAAGGAAACACTGACTGAACAAGAGGTGGATTCACAAACATCGTTCACAATCTGAAAACACAATGTATTTGTTGTATGCTATCATGTGATGACACTGATCAATAGTGTCAACAGTGTACAACGACAGAAAATGTGCAAAAAATGATTTCTGAGAATATGTTCACACATGACTCAACATGAAGTTGAGAAAGAGAAACGCTGGCACATGAGAGGCTCAATGAATCAAACAGACTTCGTTGCCAGTTTGCAGTGAGTGACTGGGTTCTGTCATATTCCTCACCTTCCACATCTTGGCCCTGAATTGAGGGGAACTTTCCTGGATCTGGACAATTCCTCTCTCCATCTCCATGTCAGAACCGCCAGAGTCCAGAGCCTCAGCTAGATCCTGGTCCCTAAAGAGGCATGGAGACACCACAGTTATGGTTAGATTGACTTTCCCATAGTATAAATGCATTTCAATTGAACCAAACTAACCAAGACAAACGCTTTATTTCTGTATCGTGTTTATAGTTCCAAAACAATAATCATTTTACACTGTCATCTTAATTAGGAATGCTACAAAATGTATGCATATGACATCCCAATGTCAGTACTAAAGTGCCATTGTCAATATTCATAGGTGAGAAGCTGCAACATGGCACAGAAAAACTTAATTTGTTTAAATCAGCTAGTTTTTCAGTCAATTTAATCGTCATTTTATCTGTTTATCTATATAAGATACATTCATAGACCCTGAGGCACACACAATAAATATACAATCAAATTGTTACTGTTCCCAAATCTGTTCAATTATGATAATTCAATAGTTGATGACTAGCAACAGAATCATGCAAAATCGATGCCAACTACATCTTTCACATCCCATCATATTGGTCGCTTCTTTATGAAGTGTAATAAAAGTGTGTTTTATTGTTGCACAATCTGGGGCTTTGGTTGGAGCTAACGATGAGGTTTGCCTCGACTTGTGGGGATTTAAATCAGCCATCTCGCTAAGTTGGTTATTGTTAGCTTGTTCGCTAACAAGCTTTGCATCAGTATGAATTCGAGTAGAAAGTGATGAATACAATAACTACTACAAGTATCATTTCAAAACCGCGCGGGAATTACTATCGGTGTGGGTGGTTTGACTCCAAAAACCATCAGAATAATTTAACGTTAGCGCCTGTTAACCCTGGTTAGCTGGCTAGCTGCCGAGCAGTAACGGTACATAATTGGTGTCGAACCGCCAGTCAGAAGAGCGGATTCACGCCACAAACACATTTTCGGTGTCTATACAACCATTGCTATCAAACAGAGACAGTACAATTGTTTGACAGTTTTTCAAAAAAGCAAATTACACGTCAATAGGAAAACAAATCGTCTCACCAAGTGCCCTGAAGAGCTTCCTCCACGGCATCCGCCATCTTTGTATTGACGGAGACACGTCACATGCCGTCAACACAGCCGAGCGGTCGCGCGATGCTGTCATCGAGTAATTGTCACTGATGAACTACTGAACAAAAGTCATTAGCACCCCGTGCTGTGCGTGTGTTTTGACTAATAATTAGTAGTAAATAGACAGGACCGCTTGAGACAATACAATATTCAAAACAGTATTCGTCTGATTCACATCGTGTGTGTAGATATACTGTACTGTATATAATACATAGTAAATGACTGATCAGAAGGTCCTCTTGAATGACCTATACTCATTCACACACACACACACACACACACACACACACACACAAACAGCATCACTGAGTACTAAAAAAACCCAGGTCTTTCTGATTCTGCTAACAATGTAACACTATTACTCATGTAATGATATAGTAATGAAAACAAATTTATAGTACTAGCAACTGATAGTTTTAACTTACACTGCTGTGTTCCACCTCACTACCATTCATTCTAAATGTATCTGTGGCAAATTATCCTCTCAGACTTATGTTCTATTTTCATTATTTTCATTCTTCAACAACATGTGACAAAATTCAAGTGCTCAGGGAGGAATGACAGTAATCCAGGAATTATAACTTTATTAGGATTCATATTTTCTCTCACTTTGGTCAACATACAACTTGATTAAGAATGTCAGTGAACGTTGCCAGTGAAAACCAAATGGCTGTCTGAAGGTCAACTTCTATTCAGTTCTGGAGGGTTAAGAAAGATTGTGTATGAGTTGGTTCTGTTACCTCATTGCAATGAAATTCAGCAAAACTGACAACAACATCATTCGGTTGTGGTGGCTTTTTTTTTTTTTTTAATAGTGCTTATGCTGCTTCAGAACCAAAACATACACTGTGGCAAGACATACTCAGGGCTGCAAGTCAGCTAGGAACAATAAGGCTTGAGTTGTGAGATGATCCATTTAAGAGGAGGGTCCCAGAGGAAAATGAAATAAAGCCATCGTCAGGTCTCTCTGTTCAAATGTAACAAGAAAAATTAACATTGTACAATATAAAATAAATCAAGTTATTATTTAAACTATGAAAAACACTGACAGAGGCAGTTGGAAAAATAATAATGAAATAAAAAGTAAGGTTGGTTATTTCTGTCTAAAGGATCGACCCAGTCTCTGGTGTTTAGGGTCCTCCTAGTGTTTGAAATAGTACAAACATCGCATTTACATTTGCTTATAAAGTTCTCATGCTGAACAAAATGCAAAAAAAAAAAAAAACAGGCAAACTCAAAAGTAAAAAACACTTCAGGTTCCTAACTAACCTGTGAGTAGGCCCTGTTCCTTTGCATCAACTCCAGCATTACAATCACAGACAAAACACACTGGACTATACTTACTCTTGCATTTGTAACTCATACTGTATGTTACAATATTGATGGTGCTCAAAAGAAATCATCCTAATAACCATAAATGGTAACTACAGAACGCTCTCACAGTATTCAGTTTAGTGTCACAACTTTAGAGCCCAATTCAGTTTCTCTACAGGTGATTGTAATTTACATGAACATTCATGTTTTTCTCTGACTATGAAAATCTTTGTTCTGCGCAACAGCATGGTTTGATGGCAATGTCCTGGTTTAATCTTCGTGCTTAAAGACTAAAAGGTTTTCTCCCTTCAGTTTATCTCTACAACGTAAATGCTGACTGCATAATGTCGATATGCCCACAGTATAACGGCAATATCAGTGTTTAAATTGTTCTCCTTAAACATCGCGTTCATTGTGTGTTTCTGATGCTTTATGGCATGTTACTGAACACAACAAAAAAGAGCCAAACAACTGGCAAATGCTAAAGCAAAATGGCCACCATTTTATGGTGTAATGAAGTAGTTTGAATAGTTTTAAGTAACAGCAGGGCTTGGCGCCCAGATGGACAGGAGAATAAATGAGAAAATTAACTGATTCATATAAGTTGACATGTTTATGACAGAACCTGAAAGATATACTGACTACTAATAGTTAGCAGAAGGACAGAGTAGCTATAAGTTTTTAGTAGTAGTACATATATGTATATTGGTAGTGTTGTGTTCACAAGCATATCATAAATCAAGGGGAACCAATTTTAACACTGTCACTTTAAAGCTGTCACAACACTGGGCAGTCACATTTACTCAAAACTTGTTCAGGGTTAAAACATGGTGTTGGCTCAAACCAGGCAAATAGATTAATAGAGAGATCTGATCACAGCAAAGATTGAGTATGAAAAAAAAGTTTTTCATGACAACAAACCCCTTTAATGTGATGTAAACAGGATATATATTCAGGGCTCTTTGATAATCTTTTTTTCCAATGCGATGCAAGTCAGACAGTTTCACTTTTAATAGTTAGGATCAGCAATAAAGACTCCGACTGGCAATCAAGAAGTTAGAGCGTTGGAGGTTTCAGCCCATACTTCCTTGCCACTTCTGTCTGGGCGTAAGCTGCGTCACATAGGGAGTACAAATGGGCCATCTCCATCTCTGACTTGGCTAGGTTAATTGCCTTGTTGAACATATCTATTGCCTTGTCCAGGTTGCCCCTGGAATGAAATCACTCAGGTTATTTTCAGATCTCCAAACCTAATAAAACATCTTAAGTTGAATTGTTGATCTCACCTTTGAACTTCAATCGTTCCCATAGTTTCATAGGCAAAGTCACATTTATTGTCAATCTCAATCGCCTTACTGATGAGTTCAAGACCCAAGTCAAGGTCTTGTTTCCATTGAAGCTGTAATAAACTGGAAAAAAAACATTGAAACATCACTAATCTTCTAATTTACTGTTTTAATTTGTTGCTTAAACAAAATATGTATGACCATAAACACGTACCCTTTGTGGACATATGTGGTCGCATTGTCTGGTTCAAGTACAATACACTTGTCATACATCTCATCTGCTTTTCCAAACTGTTGCTGATCAGTCAGAGCCTACAAGAACAACCAAACACACATAAGTAACTGATTTTCTTAAAAAACTGTATTCAACAATGTTATTAACTTACGCTTACCAAGCATGTCACACATGTATGTTTGAAATTCATACCTGAGCATAAAGTGCGTAGCCCTCAGCACACTTTGGGAACCTTCTGATAACATCCTCAAATCCATCCATGGCGATCTGCACTTGTGATGGGTTATTTCCAGTATATGCTTGTCTATACTGAAGAGGAGAAGAGAAACAGATCAACAATTAATTCAAATGGGTTTATGACATTTTGGGTTCTAGTCAGGTAATCCTGTTTTTTTTTTAAAATGCTCCGAAGATAACTCACAAGAGCAAAGCATTTCTGTGCTTGGGCTAGGGCCGAGTCAGGCCTGAGCAGGATGCACTCGTCAAAGTCTCCTACAGCCTCGTCCACCTGGTCGAGCAGGATCTTTAACTGGAAGGAACCATTTTAAACCAAGTCAATAATTAGCATTATTACCACAAAGTTAGATACAAGCACCAGTTCATTTCATTTCAGCTCATGTACCTGACCCCGGTGGTGATATACGTCAGGGTTGCGTGTGTCAATCTCGGCTGCCATGTTGAAGTCTTGTGTTGACAGCAGAGGCTGCTGCTGCTGCATATACATGCTTCCGCGCTTGATCAGAGCATTGGCTCTTAACTGTACGTTTTTTTAAAAAAAAAAAGGACAAAGCAAGTGAAGTTGTAGCAGTCCGCTAAAAGCATAAAACATTTTTTTGAATGTACAAGTAAATTTTGAGGTGAAATATCAAAACCAATAAATTGGTTCTGAAAACTGGGGACTTTTTGCATCTTTCCTTGTTGTAGGTTGATGACATGCAGCAGGTCATGCTCTGGCTGTCGGCCCAACATGTCACTGCTAGTCTTCCTGTAGTCTGCTGATAAAAACCCACCTACAAAACTAAAAAGCATTTTTTGTCCCTCCAAAATGTGTGTATTGTGCTCGCTCTTTCTCCTATTGACATACATTACATTTGACTCTCCCGAAAACACCGGTCTTTTTCTCTTAAAGTCTGTGGTATCTAGAGGTATTTATTTTTCCGCTCCTGGCCAGGACAGGGTCCTACCTTCACATTAGCATCCTGCATGTTGATCACCCGGTCCAAATCAGGCTGAGCAGCAGTAGCGTTACCAATCAACAGATAGAATGTGGCGCGCAGCAGCAGGGCCTCAGCGGTGTATCGACCACTTGACTCGATTTCCTTTGTGCATTCACTGATGATTTTGTCATAGTTCTCCTCCTCCATGTACTGCTTTGCCTTAAGGTAGCCCGAGCTAAGGAGGAGGAAAAGACCAAATGAGATAAAGCATTCAAGCACAAAGTGATAATTGACAATTTTAATGTTGTTATGAAGTATGTGCTTGATTAAAAACACACATTAACCATCCCTCTGTGTATTGATGAGGTTACTGACACTGATATTTGCTTTGATAAGCATGAGGGCTTGTGAGGTATCAGCTAACATTAGCCACCACATTAATTTCGCGGTTGTCAAAAGCTACTGTTGCTTTTCAGTGACCAAAAAAGACGTAAGAGTGATTAACCTCTAGGCGTCTAACATCAGTGTTACAAAATCAATTCAAAAAACAATTGGTTAGGATATAGGGAAAGTTACCAGCAGGTTTTGGCAAGATTGTGAAAAATAATTTGGCCACATAATATCACAAGTTTATGGGCCATATGTGGGTCCAGTGTAACTTGAATGTGTTGTCACATTTTATAGCCACTGGCTTGTGCGTCATAAGTAATAACATCACATGAGCGGAAGGTGACAACATGTGGACATGTGAAATGAAAGTGAAACCTTGATGTTTTTCACTGACCTCCCAGTGACTTCAGCGGTTTCTCCCTCCTTGTCCTTGTCTTCATCTTTCTTCTCCCCCTTCTGCAGTGGCTGCGAGATGATGTCATCAGTAAATGAACTGAAGTAAGACTTGATGAACTGAGGCGAAGGCATCATCGGTTCACGGTTCTACAGAGGAATAGATTTTTAAAAAATAAAGGTTAATGTCACAATACAAGGAAAATTATGGAAAAATAGTTGTCATATTACCTTGTATTTTTCTTTGGCCTTCTCTTTCCCCAGCTGTTTCAGCACTTTGTCTGCTAGCAACATGCTCTGCTGGTTCTGGAAGGCCTCAAGAATACACACTGCTGTGACATCTGGAAAATTAAGAGGGACAAGGACAAAGTGAGCTTGATCGTCTATGTCATAATAATAAAAGTCAAGATACCATAGAAAGGGGGCTGTGCTCTCACCTTCCAGGCATTCCCTCTTGTTGTCTTGCTTTTCCAGAGCTTTAGCCCTCCTGAACAGAGCCTTGATATAACGTGGGTTCAGTTCCACAGCCCGAGAGCAGTCCTGTACCACTTCTGCCCATTTCATCTGAAATCAGATACAATATGAGCTCTCTGAACATGCCTGTTCTTGTGAAAGAAAAGTTAAAATGCTCAGCATCATGAGATTCCTGAAATGTGTTCACTAGTTATTTCCTATAAATCCTTAAAAATCTAACTGGAGGGAACTCACTTCTCATCAGTGACCATGTAAGAGCAGAAACTCACTGAGGTTGTGCAACATTGAAGAAACGATAAGTAAAACCTGAGCGTGTTTGCAATTTGTAAAGTTTGATAAACATTAACCGAGGAGGTTAAAAATAAAAAATTCTCTGGGTTAGTCTGCGTATCAAAACACTGGCTAAACCAGTTCTGATGTTTGACGTAAGACGAAAGTAACACAGTAAAATCACTCATCTGATTTTGTCACTGTTTAACTTACATTGTAGAAGAGTGTTCATTATCTTTAGTCTATACAAAACCATGACAAATGTTCACATGGATTCTGCCAACCTGCTGTTCATATGCTGCTGCTCTGTTCTGGTAAAATGTTGACAAGTCAGTCTTTTGCTCTGTGGGGCACAGAGCGATGGCGTCTGTGTAGCACTGGATGGCGTTCTCATATTTGCCGGCCTTGAAGTACTTGTTGCCTTTGTTCTTTGCTCCTTGGGCCCGATCCAAAGGACTCTGTAAGAAAATGAAAATGCAGCATTAATTGATTAAACTCACTCTCACTCTTTATGACTTTGAAATAGACCAGAGAAGAGCAAACGGTTAATGACCTATATAATTACTATGCAATAGTTAATCAATCAGCAAATTTAAAAAAATACCTCAGTATTACGGCTGCAGACCTTGTGCAGCTTGTACTGTTGATAAACCTGAGGCCACTGTCCAGTATAAGAGATACTGTAGGGATGGAATACTGATGCTCAGATTAAATATCAAATAAATTCCTTCCATGTTTTCACATGGTTGTCAGTCTACATTTTCCTCACAAAGGTGAACTAAAGCTTTGACTTAGTACGGCATCTGTTGCCAAAGTCGTGAATACATTCTTGAGAGGGAGTGTGCAGGAAAAATTGACACAAAAGCTTCATCTGAGATACAGAAGACTTAGTTTTGTAAATGCAATTCCACCGTCTGGTACTTCGTGTAGCCTTTTGTCAGGCTGGCCCAGTTGTTTCAGAATACTGGAAAATCAGACAGACTGGCAATGCTGGAAACTTCCGACAACTTTTGTCACGAGATGCTAAGCTGTGACAAATTTCTGTCAGTCACTTCAAGTTGGAGTGGATGCACTCTGTACAACCGGCAGGATAATTTTACCAACCAGTGTAAGTGTTGTTTATACTAGCTTACAAATTAACCTATTTTCCACCAGGATCCCCTGTGCTCTGAGTAGGTTGGATATTGTACCAACTGCACCTGCGGTTATCCTTAAAGAAGAATAAAAAAATTTCATCATTGATGAAATGATGACTGGGTCTATGGATCAAAATCTAATTTTCAAGAGGTCAACATGCAGACTTCAAGTCCAACCAATAATCCAAAAGTCCAAGATGCTCAATTGGCATTGATAAGCATTTTTTTACTTTTGACATTCCACATAAGGAACAGATTACTTTGACAAAGCCATGACATTAACGTCAGGCGAGACTCCTGTCACATGTGTTCACCGTGAGCTGCATGGGACTTTGATAAGGTTTGCTCACATTCTTTTAAAAACAACCCATGGTTGCATACAGGTTAGTTAACAAAGTTGGCCCCTGGACATTGTTTGCTAGGCAGACAGCTAGCCTAGCTAGCCGGTTGAGCGTTAATCCAGCAGCAGTAAACCGCTCTCGGGTGGCCTTCCCCCCGTGAAGGTAGCTGTCACCGACCGTATCAGCAGGTGCCCTTGGCTGTACTTCCATGGCAATGACACATGTACTCAAAAGCGGTAAAGCAATTCCACAGAGGAAAGTCAACCTAACGTGCTTTCGTTAGTGTCGACGGTGTTGAATTTAAAAACGGGGTACGTGAGACACTACCATGTTCTCCAGCTCCTGGGCGGTTCGAGCTGCGCCGTCTTGGCCCTGCACGGGACTGGCGCTGCCTTCTGGAGTTTTCCGCTCTCCGCTCCCTTTCCCTCGCCGCTCCTTCGTCCTGCTCCGGTTCCACAGGTAAACCGCTCCCACGCCCAGCACTATGGGAGTCCCGACCAACAGTGCCAGCTGCCAGCGGGGTAGTCCAGCACCGGACTGCGGCTCGACTGGCTTTGAAGCAGCCATGATTAACAAGCGAGCGATGGATAGCCGATAGCAGCACCGCAACAGCGTGAGCCTGCGCGTTTCTTCTTCCTGTGCCCCGCCGCGAGGTCACGCACGTACCGAGGAATCATGGGAGACTGGCTGACACACCGGTGGCTGACGGTAGTTGTAGTACGACAACGGCTTTTGTAGTCCAAACAACTGTCGTTTGGAAATCATGACAATATGTAATAGAGTCGTTCTGTGATTGTGAATATCTGCGAATAGAGTAATTACTACCTACATACATTGGTAAATAACTCACTCTTGCCATTATATTCAGGGTCTCTAACACAGTACACACCAATACCACACATAACAGTTCTATAACCGTTAAAACAAATATCTTTCTATCTACACATTTCACGAAAACTGAAAATATTACTCTTTTTTGCAAAATAGTTGTTTTACACACTGCTTTAGTTATTTCTTATATTTACCTAGTGTTTGTAGTTTCTGTGTGATGATATTCATTTTGAAGTTTTAATTAAATGAACAATTTGCAACTGAATCCAAGACTCATACAAAAAGATTTGGATATATATATATTTAAAACTGTGTTAAAATTGAAATCAATATTTCTCATGCTTTGTGTTCAACTGCATGTCACCACCAGGTGTCAGAGCTGCTGACCTTCACTCTCTTCAGTAATGACCACTTGAATTGAAGTGCTGTAAAATTACCTTGTGCTTGTTTGTTAGACATTGTGGGAAACTAATTAACTGCACAACAAATAGTTAGTTTAGTTGTTTATTGTTGTTATTGTATATGTTGTATGTAAATGCGTTTTGACAATGTATTTTTACATTCTGTGTAATTCTCCAGCCTCAATATATGGGTTAGTTGTGAGTGTGTCTGTATTTGTGTCTTTGCCAGATTCAATCTGTCCCATCTCAAAGCTTAGCGATCGTCTGTCTGGACAATGTTGCAGTCTGACCACTCAATTTTGGCCCTTGGCACTTTGTCCTAAACCAATGAGCAGTTTTCAAAGTCAAATGTATTTGGCTTGTAAAAAGGAAGCCTGTGTGCTCAGGAGTGTTGCCAGACCTAAAAGACATACTGTGCATTATGCTACTTCTATGCTACTTCTATGCATATAACATCAGTGTGTCAAACGATTTAAATGCAAAGGACTAGTTTATCAAGTAATAAATGGTCCAGAGCCTAAATATATCTCCAATTTATGTGTACATTAAGAGGTACCCAAACAGGATCAGAATCAAACAAGGTAAAATAGCCTTAGCTGAAAATCTGTCTGAAAGTCTGCTGTCAGGTCATTTCAGTCAGGGCTCATAACATTATTTGCAACAATATAATCTACAAGTATTTGTCTGCAAACTATTTATCATCACATATTATTTGATTCTATTCCTGAAGTTGGGCCAATTTATTTTTAAATGTTACCATGTCAAACTAAAACGTGTGTTTGTTCAAGCAGAGTTGCATTCTACTGGCCTTAAAATAATCAATTATACATGGACACAAACTGAATTGAATTGAAAAGTCAAAAAATCAATTTTGCCAGTAAACTACAACACGTGATGAGGCACAACAACCTTGTACTGTACATTATCTGTGTGATGTGCAGCATCAGGTTTGTGAGCAACCATCATTCGTGTGAATGTTGGCTGTCTTTTGAAACACACCATGAGATAACTGTGGTGATTTGGAGCTATAATAAAATCTGACTAGACTTGCAACAGCTCTTCATTGATTCAAGTGGCATTGTGTCTACATACATGTTTTGTTCTTTTAATTTTAAAATGAAAACTATATAGCTGATCATTGGCAGACCGTGCAGCCTTAACTCCACAAAAATAACAGAGCCTACCTTTATTATATAGAAAATCGTGTACATTTACTTTTCCAGTTGCTGAATCTGTGCACCTCATTAAGAAGTTAAAATAACATCATAAGCATTCAGTGGATACGGGTGTTACATGAAAGACTCCCCTGTTGTCCAGTATTACACAAGCTCACATTACACAGTGGTACATAAAGTTGCCTGCATTCCATATTTATTGACAGGTTTGACGTACTCTGCTAGTGGAAAGCATGGGGGAATAAGAGTTTCAGTCATCTACCCCCAGGCCTAGGACTGTAATGGAAAGATTAAAAGCAGCGGTCACTAGCTCATTGCCACCATACTGGCTATTCTTGCCTGACTCTCACATTTCTATTTATGCCCATCACCTCCATTTTTACTTTGGGATCTTAACTAGATTATAGGGGATTCACTTCTTTAAAGTCTTCAACAATTTAAGCTCTGCAGTTTATTTTTGGATCACCCCAGAATAACAGAACTGCAGCAACAGTGCTGGAGGCATCAGAGTGAACTAATTAAAGTACATTACCTCTGGCTTGTGGGACGGCGTTGTGTAGTAGACCCACCAAGTATCAGTCAGTCAGTCACTTTGTGGGTCAGCTCATTGCCCTTGTTGTCCGTGCCACTCAGCCAGGATCACACACTCGCTGGTTTTACTACAACTGCATCATGTCTCTCAGACTCCTGCCTGCTATCATTATGGACAATGATGAAGATGATGATGGTAACTTCACAAAATGGATGAGTAGTTACTGGGGACATGGAACAGAAGGTGGACACACCAGAGAGAGAAAACGCAGCTTTAGAAGACCTGCAAAAACACGCGTTGATCGAAGAGCATCACTTCCAACTGTGGTAGGAGCCATTTTATGCTGTATGCCATCAAGCTGGTCAGTGTTTGATCCTACATACTAACAGCAGCAGCATGCAGTGTTTTGTTTTTGATCAGCTATTTTTGTGAATCAATAACAAATGTTCCTATTGAAAATCATACATTATTGTGGACGAAGGTTGTCTGAGAAACAAATAAGTAGGGTCTCATTCCTACAGGGGAGACAATTAAACACATATATGTACAGAAACAGAAAGTACACTATTTGGATCAGTACAAGCCTATCTAGTTCTGTTCTATTGGGCATCCAGGTCTGTTATTTCATTTGACCAGTTTCACATCAATAATCTGCAGAGGCACTATTACATGACACACTGCCAGCACGCAGTCATACATAGTCTAATACTAATATTTGTGTACTGTCATTTGGACATAGGCAAACGTACAGAATCGAAATAGTGTGAGTAATTTTTAGTGATTAGTGTTTATGTATCAGACATTTCACTGCTACCATCATTGACTTCATTGAAACCTGTCATACAAATGCAAACCTGGTGGAAAGTCATCTCTTTCCTGTTATGAAGTATTCATGTGAAATCTTCAAGCTCTTCCTCTTTAGCTTTACTGAACAGACCTTTGCGGGAAATAACATTAATTGCTACTGACTCATGGCAGCGCTCCTACACATGTTGACAGTTGTATATGGGAGCACTTACTCCTCTTCCCTATGTAATACGGAAAGTTTATTCTTCACATTCAAATTTACAGTTTATTTTTGGATCTCAGTGAAGTCAGAGGTCACTGCCAGTGACACAGCAGCACATTTGTCCTCATGGACACTTTGTGAACATGGATGTTTGGAATGAACTGTGTGTGTTGAATGTTGCAGAGGTAGCGTTGGAAGATGGAACTTATGTAATTATGTTATGCAGTATGTTGTGGTTATTGATTCTTTTGGTTGCTGTGTATGCTTAAGTGCTATTTTAAAGTTGGTGTGCAATGTTTCATTGCTGCCCGTTGCTAAAACACACTGGTTTGACATACAACATGTCAGTGGTCAGGTTTGTGGTCTGTTGAAGTGTAAAAATGCTTTTTAAAATTCAAATACAATTATCTGTTGCGCATTATTATTTATGATGGCATGTAGGCTTCTCTCAGTGTGGGACGTAGGCGATGTCAAACAAAGCAGGGAATGTCAACCACTGTTATGTTAAACCACTTGCAGCCTTTTGCAGCAACATCGTCTGCTGTTCCTTGGTGCTTTACATCCTCAGTATTTCAGGAAATTGCTCTTTAGTGCTGTCAAATGTCAAAAACTCCTCAGGTATATTTAAGAATGCCTCTACAGAACTCAGTCAAACGTCCGTGAGTGTGTCAACACAAAGTGAGAGGAGGAGAAACAGGTCACATAGCTCATCCATTGATCCACACAATACACATACAGTATGTGGTGCAGGTTGTCAACTTAACAAATAAAATAAAAATAAAATAATTCATATGTGCAGGAATTGTAACAATGAACCACAAATACCTAAAGAAATCTCTTTGAGCTGCAGCCTACATGATGAATTTAAAGTTGAAGGAAACGGTCCTCTCTTCCGTCAGTTCGTTTTCATCAGAGGTTTACTATGGAGACATGACCATTTGGACATCATGTCAGGATTACTCCACGTTCACAGTGTAAGACCTGTTTTGCAACATACATGTGCTCAATCGCTTTAATCAGATTATTGCTGTTGTGTAAATAATGAAGAGGTAATAGTCCTATAATTAGCTGGGGGCTTTGCTAGCGTATTACTTAAGAGTATTAGGAACGACTGAACAATCCCATTAACAGACAAAGTCAACAGATATGTCAGACTGTGTAGTCGGCTTTATCAGATTACTCTTATAAATCACAAGGTTCAAAAACTGAATCATTATGTATGAAACAAGTGTATGAAACAGTCCTTTGTGTCTCCACAGTCACAATTAAATGCCATGAAGCTGAACCGGGTACACACAGCGACAACGGCCCCTGCCCCCAGCCACCTTAAACCACAAGAGGAAAGGAGGGATGTGAGGACGCACCAGAGAGCCCGTCGTGCCTCCTCAGACGACAGCAGCCGTCCTAAGACTGCAATTGCAGAGAACCGCATCAGCACAATCCCTGAACTCACAGAGTCCTTTGAAAGGAGACTCTTCCTTCATGAGAACCAGACCATGACTCTGGTGAGGAGCAGCACGATCACATCAATTCTTATGAATATTTGTATTGTTTTAAGGATGACCCTGTTGATTAACTCCAGTCTTTCACCTACACTTTGGGATATTTGAAGTTCTGTGAGGCTTATTTAACTACACTAACAGGATAATGTCCCAAACCTCTATCCAGTATCAGTGTCCAACATGGCCTGTCCCACATTATTTATCTATACTACTTGGACATATCAGATATGTCACATCCTGCATTACTTGTTAGATTTTCTTTTTTCTTTTTCTTTTTTTGTGATCTTGGTTTTAGTTGCGGCTTTTCCTTGTTATGTCATTTGTTGTCTTTAAGCCAGTGTTTCTGATTTAAAAGGATTAAAATGTTATATATGCTAGTGCTGAAAAAATAATCTGCAGCATTGGAATAACAACACGGCCAACTGCAATATGCAAATCGCAGGCGCTGAATTCTCTATTGGTCGTTTGTTACTCTTGTATTCATCCATCACAACACACCATTATACGTAAATGACGCATTTTGCATTTTATAAATGATCACAATCACATCATCTGTCTATCATCAAAATACCTACAGTACATTTATTCTGATCATTGAAACTTTAAAAGTAAAGAATACTTATTTTGGTGAGACCCTGAGCGTTAAAAACAACATCTTGAATTCTTATACAGAATGATGAAGACAAATTGTGCCTGATTTGTCAAGAGGACATGCACAAGAGTGGTGGGACAGTTGAAGAGCTGCACTGTGCACACCGCTTCCACAAAGAGGTAAAGCACCAGGCTGGAAACTTTGCATGCTCCTCTTATTCATTATCCCCTGACCTTCCTGTTGGAAAGAGACTTCATGCCTTCGCTCCCAGCATGTGAGATATAATCATGAAGGCAGCTCATTCCTGAATATGCACCATGAGAGATGGTATGAAAACTATCTCTCCACATCTGAGCTAGGAAGCATGCAGCCCTCCAGCCAGCTTCCCTGGTGAGAATTTGACACTCACTGATGTCTCCATTTGGTGGGTACTGAAGGCAGCTCGGAGGTTAGAGCACAGCAGTGAAGCAGCAGCTTGTCAGGTGCGGAGACCCCTGGACGGGAGGAGGAGGTCAGCAGACGAACCAGTTTTCATGGAGAAGAAGCAGCACACACCCAACCGTCAATTTTCCCTGCGGAGGCATCGCTAATATTTTGAAGAAGGAGGTGACTAAGCCGTGGAGAGATATGATATGATGTTATAAGAGGATAGAGAAGACGGAATCCAGATGATGGCCATGAGCCTTTACTGGTGTTTTGTTTAACAAACAACTGTCAGGAATGATGTGATCTCTAGAGCTGTAGAATGTCACTTTGTCAACTTTGGAATGAAAACAGTCAAACCACATTGTTTGATAAGGAAAACTCAGTTGTGTATTTGCCCATTGCTATGCTACTGCTACTAAATAGTCAAAAGTGCAATTTTGATAATGATCAATGTCTTCAGTAGATGTAATCAATGTGTCATATTTCTGTAAAATGTCACTTTTCCTTTCACTCTCCCTGTTGTCCAAATACCCGCGTTTCTTATGTTTTGTAATAATTCACCAATCGCAGATCAGTAAGAACATCTACAGATATTATAATTTTATGTGGCATTGATCTAAAATGTATTCTAATTTTGGTTATAATATGGCATAAAATGGAATTTCTATACCAGCATTACACCAGATTTCAATCCTCAAATTATGTTAATAGACAGTGTTTCGATTTAACTTGAGAAAAGTCTGGAGTTAAAATCATTAAATATCTTTATTACAGCTGCGTGACAGTTCTTCAAAAATGCACTCAGTGAAATCCATGTAACAGCCGTGTCCTCAGAGCTCGGGTCGGGTCAGAGCCGCTCCTGTCATGCATGTGTTAGCTGCAGGTCAGCATAGAAAATCACTATTCGCAAAGATGTGGGGAAAAAAAGAACATTTATATAACAGACAAAAATAAAAAGGCTGAATGAATACAAAATGGCCCCAGACAACTTATGTTAATACCATTGTTTGTTTGTTTTTTAAATGTTGATGTTTATGTGTTGTGTTTTCCATATTGTTCATGCAACTCAATAAAAATGAAGTGAGTGACAAACATCGGTTGAAAACATTTTGCAATAATCTTTTTTCAAATGTGTTTCAGTGCATGGAGCAGTGGCTGTGGAAGAAACAGACGTGCCCCATATGTCATGTGAATGTACCCATGACTATGCCCCTCTACTGGTCTTCATCCCGCATCAAAGTCCCATAGTCGTCCAATGATTCTGCATGAAACCAACTGACCTACAGCTGTTCCTCCCTCCTTCTGCATCAAAACCCACTGGTGACTGTGGGGGTGCACCCAAAGAATCACTCAGGGACGTTCCTTAGCTTGTCTTCTCAGGAGGGCCCAGGATGCTGTGAGAGGGTTTGAGGATCATCAGAGAAGACAGCGTCAGTTACTTCTCACCTAGGATTTTTGTGATTAAACCAGATTTCATTTGTGTCTGAAGTATATTTCGAGATTTTAAACATGGCACTGCAGCATTATAATCAAACTTCCCTTTTTTACGTCTTCCTGTTTATTTTTCTTACTTCGGAATTTTGGTCAACCTCTTTGAAATGGTTCCGGAGGGTCATTTGAGAACCTTTGACCTCACCTTCTCGGACAAAACCCATTTCATAAAACACAACCCTCAGATTGTTGATCACATTTGCATATTCAAACTAACTGAGGTCAGTTTCGACAGTGACAACAGAGAGATTTGATGAGGCAAAGGTAGATATAATGCAAGCTTTATTATACACTGAAGTTTATTGTAACATTTAACCTCTTACACTAAGAGTCATACTCCTGTATTATGGTATACTTGTCAATATGCACTGACAATGGCTTCCCTAATCTCACTAATCTGTATTAACCATTTTATAATCTGAAATTATTAAAGCAAACTCCTGCCCCTGAAATAGTGACCATGTTTGGTCTTCCATCTGCTCCGTCGTCCTGCCTTACCTATGCATTGTTTTGCATGTAATAGTTTGCATAATGTTTTGTGTAAATTCACTAATGTTGACCGGTCAAGCATCTCTGCTGTGTTGTTTCTTTCACTGCCAAATCTGAATGTACGGCGTTTAGTCAATGTCCATCAAAATCAAACTATCTCGTATACAAATTTATGTTCCACCTGAATAGTTGTCTTTCCACATAAAGCAGGCTTATTCTATCATTCTATCATATGTCACTCACCATTAGTTCACTCTGATCTTAAATGTATGAGCATCAGAATGAAGTCTTTTAGGATTAGTTATAAATGGGACGTATCCAGCCAGATGTTGTGATGTACACTGATATACGGTACACTGATATTTGTAATCTTTCATATATGAGAAGAACTGTGCTACTGTGTTATATTTTTTTTGAGTCAGCTGACTATTTGACTAAAGTAAAACCCCTGATGTGTTTTGTTAATGTTATGAAGGGCCAATTGACACTACGTTCAACACGTCGAGGACCAATCAGACGCAGCGTCCACTTTGTTTGTTATTTTCCAGAGAACAAACTAGTGACACACAGCTCAGTTGGGTCTGTTGAGGTCCTGCAGACTTTAATAATAACAATAAAATTGTCCTGGCGTGGTAAATCCCTGGCTAAAACGTGGTTTGGTTTGCTTTCAACAAACATACACTTTAAAGTAAAGTGGCTATATATATATATATATATATATATATATATATATATATATTTATTACCACAATTTCAATTCCACAACAATGACTGATGCTCATTGAGTTTATTCTGTATTTCCAATGAATATTCTTAACTTAAAAAGCACTATACCTCTCCCATATTGACGGGTTAGGACTATGAAAACAATACATAAAATATGGCTAACCTAAAAAAAATGTCCTATTGTTAGCGAAACACTGTGGTGAAAGGTTTGACCTCCTGGAGGTGGCCTTACAGAAAACAAAACATGAAAACCAAACACACACATTCTGTTTCAGCACTGATGTAAGTCATTCGTTTAGTTAAACTACAGCTAGCATAACTTTGCTAGCTGCCTGCAAGAGTAACCATGGCAATACTCGCGCACGTGTACCGTTCACGCGCAGAGCTACTGTGCGACTTCCTCCAGTTGTTGTGTACGTGCGGCGGGGCTCGTCATGTCCCGCCCGGATGTCCCGGATGTCCCGGCTGTCCCGGCGCTCTGCCCCGCCCCTCCTGTACCTACGGGATGAAAAGTAGCGGTTTCCTCCCAGCTGTGCACGAGCAGGCGGAGTGAAAGTGCACACGTGGACACCAGAGATTGACGTGCACCTTAGCCAATCACAGCTCGGACCTATGACGCACGCTCATTCCAGTCGTCCAATGGGAGTGCTCCAGGAATAAACTGGAGAGTCGGAAAAAGTAGAAGAAAAAAAAAAAACCTGAGAAACGGATCTGGAGGCTGCGGGGAATCAGAAGAGAGAGAGCTGATGTTTACTTCGTTTTCTGCTGACGATCAGAAGAGAAATCTCTCTACTTTTTCCACTGTAAAACATTTATGTAATGGAAACATGAAGATGCTTTTTGGTTGAAACTCCGACCAGCAGCTTTGCATTACCAGAAACAAACATAAACACACCTACAGTTGGGTAAGACCCCCTTTTTACTGCAGAGAAATTCCAGTATGTGTTCTATACATTCTATGTCGCATGTCTCAACGACTGACGTCTGAAAAACGTGTAATACTTCACAAAAGTGTGTATGAAGTTGAAACGCTATATTTCATTGCTACAAAACTGACGCGTTTAGCCACATTTTTTTGAGGAAACTGTTTTTATCAATTATCACATGGGAAAAAATGTTTATTCTTCATCTTTTTAAAAAATGCAAATCACGTTAACAAACTCAGTTTGCTCTGACACAGTAAAAATAAACAGTGCACTTTTGGCAGAGAAGAATATGTGTAAAGTGGTTATCTTTAGCTGGAAACTTTTAGAAGCCAAGTTCTTAAGCTTGATCATCATCATCATAACATCACATCTCTTCTTCTCTTTCTTCATGTGCGGAATGCTTTTTACCATCAGTATACAAAGGCTGTTGTAAAGCAGTTTGATCTCCAACATTATTTGATCACACACAACAAATAAATCCAAATATAGTAACAACACTGCATCACAAGTAAAAGCCCTGTTGAGCAATTTGAATGTAGCAAAAGCACAAAAACACGACCAACACAATGTATTTGTTTGAGGATGGAAAGTGTTGTTACTGGATCTTTATTATTGGTGCATGTCACTTTCAGTTGCACTGAACTGACAATGTGTTCCACATATAATGGTTTGGTCTGATCTGTAGTGGCGCCATTGCACATGATCAAATGTTTATTTATAATTTTTAATTAAATTCTGAACATGACAAAAAGACCTCTGGGAACTGCTGACTCCAGAAACAAGACAGCACAGATGTTGTTGTTGACGACATGGAGTTAAATTAGATAAAGAGTGAGGCGTTCAGCAGCACCAGGGTGATATGGCAGACTGATTGCCATGGTAACTCAAGTGTTTTCCTCAGTGTGGAGAGGTTGCACATTCAAACAGGCATTGGATGTAGATGAGCTCGGTTTAATAGCAGACACAATCCACTTGAACGAAGAGTCTCTCTCTCAGTTTGCCCCTGTTGCTGGACTGATTACTTTACAAAAGAAAGCACTTTCATCTTATTTGTATTTTCTGGTCATTATTGATGCTTTAATACCTGAGTTCACAAAAATTTGTTTGTTCTTGAAGGCTAAAATTAATTACAAATCATATGTAGTTTGTAAGTTGATATTCAAATGAGACCAGAAGGAGGTGGACAACTGAGAAAACAACAGCAGCACACATGAAATGCAAGCCTGTTTGTGTTTGATCCTCACGCTTTTATTCCTCTTTTGGTTCTCTGGAGTGAATTACTATTAATGCATTCACACCTGTTCACAGCATCCAAAAATGACAGAACCCAAAAATCATAAGCAGGTTAACTGCGAGGAAACAAGCACTAAATTTAGGATTGAAAATATGTATTTGTAAACCATAACTCAACAGGATTTAATGCTCCTCGGTGAAATTAGGTAAAAACCTATTGCTTTTCTGGAGACGCACTTCTGCTGATGTCACACACAAGCGCGCACGCACACACCAATTATGTCTGATTGCACCTTTAAACTACAGTTAAGCTAATTGCAGGTTTACCATGTCATTAACTCAACTAAAGCACTTATATACTGATCTTATCTTCTCTGCTGCTCATGTGTTTGTCTGACAGAAAGGAGTTTATGCAAAAAACTGCTGATTTTCCTGATAATAGGGCGTGTGTGTGTGTGTGTGTCTCTCCCCTATGCTTGTTCCTTTTGATGGAATGAAATTAAATTATATGTTTCCTCTCATTACTCAGGCGTCATGGGGAGCTTCAAGGGTCATGCCCTCCCCGGAAGCTTCTTCCTGCTAGCTGGTCTATGGTGGACAGTCAAATACTCTCTGTGGCACTCAACACGCAGGAACAAGAATATAGGTTCCACCCGGCTAACTGGCAGAGCTACACAGCGTCGCTTGGAAATTCTTGAAAGTTCTGTTATTCTCTTCTTCTCTTTTTTTGGTAAGAATGTGGATAAAATGACAAATATGATCAAATTAGCAACATCGTTTAGATTCATAATGACAGCGGATGTATTGTGAGTTTCATCTGATTGTTCACGTTATTCACAGTTAAAATGAAGTGAGCTCTCTGCTCTGTGTTCTCTAGGGATGATAGCGGAGCAGTTCTTTGCCGATGGACCAAAATTCCAGCTGTACGACTCTGCAGAGAAACACTGGAAGTATCTGATGAACTGGCAGCATACCACCATGTACCTGTTCTTTGGGCTGGCTGGGGCCGCATCTCTGATTATCCACTGCACCGAGGCTGCCCCATTAGCACTGGACAGGTTAATGTTGGCTATTGCTTTCTTTAATGAGGGTAAGAAAAAAAACATTCCTGTTGCTTACCTGTCATTTTAGTTAGTACAAGCCTTAGCAGATCATATCACATATGTCACATAACATAAGAAATCTGTGTGTGTCAGTGTTTGCGTGTATGTTAATTCAATTTTCAAATAATTAATATGATGTTAAACAGAAACTATTTTAAATTAACTGTACATAGTGTGCTATTAACAGAGGAACATACAATCTACAGCTGAGAAGTTAATTAGAAGAGAACTCGTCAGTCTTGTGTTCAAGGATAATGAGTCGGTTTTTAGAGTCTCTGTGGCAATAAACAGAGTATTTCTGGCATTTGGATTGTTGGACAGATACTGGAGGAAAAAGTATTCTGGAAAAAAATGATTTAACAGATGTCAAGCAGCAAATGAATTAATGTGCGTATGACAGTAAATACTTTCTGTTGATGTCAATTATGGCTCCCCCTTGTTCAGTCATCAGCCTTGTTTTTGCAGGCTTTCTCTTCCTCTACCACCTCCATGGTAGGAGCATGCTGGACATCCACTTGCATCAGCTCCTGCTTTACGCCATCTTTGGTGAGGCTCTGATCTCCTTCCTGGAGGTCTTCCACCGCGGAAACATCATTCTGGAGCTGCTACGCTGCACCCTCACACTCCTCCAGGGAAGCTGGTTCTGGGAGGTTCGTGTGAATCTGACAATGTGAGAGGAGATGTCAGAGCTACACCAACACCTTATACTCTGTTTGGATGCAGATTGGGTTTGTGCTGTACCCTCCCCATGGCCCTGAGTGGGACATGATGGATCACAACAACATGATGTTTGTCACCATGTGTTACTCCTGGCACCTCACCTTCGCCATACTCATCGTGAGCCTCCTTTATTGCACTGTCAGCTGGTGAGAACTTGTTCAGCATTGCACTAACGGGCGTCAGCACATGCAGCACTTGACTGGTGTGTCTTTCTCTGTAGCATGGTTCGCTCCAGACTGAAGAGAACTCCTCCGGTGGAAATCAGCCTTCTGAAGTCCAGAGACCAGAGAGATCCAGAGTCAGAAGACGAAGTTGTATGAAGATGATCGTGGAACCACAGTTAAATCAGGGATATTTCTCTGGCAGCAGTTTTTCTACAGTTCCAGGAAGGCACCCAGATTTAAAAGGGAAGATACGGTGCCTCAAAAAGTGTCTCTACCTCTGCCTTATTTAATCAACTGTCACTCATTCTATCCTTTTCTTTATTTATTTCACTATACCCCACTACGTATCTGATCATCATACTCTTAACTAACTTGCCCATCCAGTTTAAGTGAATGTGAACTCATTTGTGAGCTAGAGAATATGTGCTTTGCATTTATCGCCATCTTGTGGTGAAATAAATAATCACAAGGGCAGAACGTGTGGACATACTGTATACTGTATTCACATTTTTAGACTTATCCATATTTTACTTATCAGGAGGTTGACTTGCAAAAACTTTTCACCAATCAAACAGAACCAGATGAATTTATTTAATTTGTCTCTAACTCTATGTGTCTTTTTGCAGAAACTAATTAGCATAATGTAATGGCAAAACAAATGATCTGCAGCAATGAGGTCACATACACATATAAGACCACCAACAGAAATGTTGTGACGTGAGGATTTTCAGTCTTGAGGTGTGAAAATAGTAATTTCCAGGCCTGGAGGACATTCAGTGTTTTTTCCATGGATAAGTGTACATAAAAGTTGAGTTAAAAACACAAACAGCTGTGTGAACACAGACTTACAGCTTTAACATAAAAGTTGAGTTAAAAACACAAACAGCTGTGTGAGCACAGACTTACAGCTTTAGAACTTGACAACTTCCAAATAAATAGACAGAGGCTTCTGGTTTGACCCACTGATTTGTGTGTTGGTTCAAGGAGGTCTTGATTTATGCACATTTGATTTCAGCATACAGTATCTTATTTTTTTAATTAAGATGATCTGCTTCCACTTCTTCTGGTCCAAACTACCTACTGCAGTTTTGAGATCCATTAAAACAATTTAAATTGTTTTTTTTTTTTTTTACTTAAATGAATGTTTATTGTGTGTCAAATGAAACAGCTTGCTATGAAGTATACATAAACTGACAGTTGTGTCTCAGTTGTGGGAAAATTATTTTATTTCCCCAAAGATCGTATGTGTGGTAGTAGAACGGTCACTCGGTGCTGCACAGGTGAAGCCACGTCTGTTTGTTGTCACTTTATCGTGCTTTCCCCATCATAATAACAAGCAGTTTGTTATAGTTGAAGCCTAAAGCTTTTAATAAAAAAATAACAACAACAATTGGGTCCTGTGGTTTCTTACTTAACTTTTTTTTTAAATACAACACCAAGAGGTAACATGATTAAATCCAGTTAAACTTGCTAATATTAACGTGAGAAGGAACTACAACGAGCTTAGCATATATATCTTAAATGCTCCAATGTCAGATTATTAAATAGAATTTCTTGTTTTGACTGACACGCTACATCTTCCGATTAAAGAGACCGGGAATAAAAGTCAGAGTGACACCTCCTGCTGGCTCAGGTGAGCCCACCATGACGTCACACAGCTGCCCAGGTAGACGACCTGTCAGACAGCCTGCAGCCATGTGACACTGGCGAACATTCACAAATTTGAGGAAACATCACCTGCACCAGTGAGTGTATTCCTCCGCCGGTCCACTGGCGGATTGACGATCTTCGGACATGGACAAATTAAAGTCGGTTCTGAGCGGTGAAGAGGCGCGCAGAGATGACAGAACAATTTTAGAGGTAAAAAAAAGAAGCTAATGTTCCAGTGTTGACACTTCAGATCCAGTCGAACAATGAATGAATGAGTGAGTGAATGTTGACCCCTGCAGACTGTGAATGAAGCCTCCACGCTGGGATGGGGGACACGCGTGAAGGGCTTCATCGCCTGTTTCGTGGTGGGAGCAGCCTGCACAGTTCTGGTGAGGACCTTCCAAGAAATAAAACATGTCCCATTTGCTGTGGTGTTTCTCAAGAAGGAAGAGCTGATGTGGTCTTACTGGTTCATCTTGCTCTGGGGAATGCTGTGCAATGATTCCATGGGGCAAGGCGGAGCTCTGATGAGACTGTGGAGATCAGGGGTTGCAAACATAAAGCATGTGGGCCAAAAGTGGGGGGGTCATTCAGGGATGAATTTGCAAAGAGTGAAGGATACATAGAAGACACAAACTACAATATTTCAATAAAAGTACTTTCTTCCTGTCCCACTGTTGTAGTGTCACTGAGGATGGTGGTGAATCCGTTCAGGTGGTCTAGATTGATACACAGATGTGGAAAAGTAGGATTTTAATGCAAAAGAAGTTGAAGTTGATCTTGACAAGTTGTTATAATCATTTGGTGAAATACAATATTTTTCGGTTCTAGATACCTGATACTAAATGTTTAATTCATAAATAGAGGCATAATATTGCCAAGATTGCACTAGTTCTTTCTTATATTGTACAGGGATAGTTCATTAAATAGAAATGTTTTCATGTAGATTTTTAGTCTGGCCCATTTGAGATCAAATTGGGCTGAATGAGGCCCCTGAACTATGGTAACATGAGTCAGGCTTAAGTGTTGGCCCCCGGGGGTGCGTAGAGGTGGAGGTTGTTGTTGATGTGTGAACCTCAAACGTCAAGACTTTGTGTTTGTGTGTGTGTTTTTCCAGGGAGTGTGTATGCTGTTTCTCCCCAGGATCGGCCTCACTCTCTTCATAGTCTTTTACACTTTTGGAAACATATGCGCTTTGTGCAGGTCAGTGACACCAACAACTCCAAAACCAGTGACAAGCAGGCGTTGTTGGGATTGTGATGGGTTATCGTGTATTGTATAATCAGCTTGTACTCACATTTGTAGTACAAATTGATCTTGTTTCCATACATGTCTCAACAGCACCATGTTTCTGATGGGTCCAGTGAAGCAGCTGAAAAGGATGTGTGACAAAACAAGAGCGCTTGCCACTACAATCATGATTGTGAGCACACCAGTCAGAGAGAATCTTTTTTTGGTGCACAGTTTTAGATCTGCTCTTTGAGGCTCAGTGACCTTTCAAATTAAACAGTCTTACCTGGAGCCAGTTTCACAAAGCGGGTGTAGTGAAAAGCCTGAGATTGTTGATCCTGAAATGGGGAAAACTCTGTCCTGATCAATTATGACTTCCTGTAAACTGACAAAGTTTGAATTACATTTTTCAGAAAATGATTACATTCATCTTGTGTATTGTTCTAGACCTGTCTTGTGTTGACACTCTGCGCAGCGTTCTGGGTGAGTGACTTATAACCATCAGTTGTTCTCTATGACAACTGTACAGATGTACATGATTAAACAGGCCGAGTACAGTAATGTAACTGTATCGATTCCTCACAGTGGAAGAACTTTGGACTTGCTTTGTTATTCTGCATCTTGCAAGTTTTGGCATTTTCCTGGTACGTTACTTGAATTTTAAGAGAATTTACTTTTTCGAGGATGAATGTAGCATGTAGTTTGTGACAGATAATGTGATTTCTTTCCAGGTACAGTCTTTCATACATCCCCTTTGTGAGGTTTGTCATTTCAGCAGCATATTTCAGCAGTTTGACAGTGTCGTCATACAACGTCTGCAGAACTAATCTCTGCAAATTACTTTACAGGGAGGCAATATTGAGGATGGTAGCTATCTGCTTGAAATGAGTGTTGCCTTCTGTGGAGCTGGATTCAGAGTTCTGCTTTTCTGGAACCTTCACGACACCTCTGCATGTCCCTCCTCTGTTCATTTTCCATGTTTATATTCATGCTGCACTGATATAGCTGATTTTTTTTACTGAATAACTGCTTGTTTAAAACTATTTTAATGAGTGTTGTATTCTTATGACATGTATAATTATTTCAAATAAATTCATGTAATACTTCAAGAAACTGAACCAATCCACCCACTTTGATTTAGATATATTAACATTTTTAATATATGAGTATTTGTATGAAATACATTGTTTTTATTTTTACGTAAAGCTAACGGTATGGAAAATAAAAAAGCATATACATTACACACAGCATGACCCATAGAATTACTCTTAAACATGAAACACTGACACAAGCAAAATGTTGTTTGTTAAAGTCCTTTCAAATTGACGTGGCTCTCTTTATTCGGCAGCTGAAGGTATTTATTTGACAAAGGTAAAGGCAATGAGCTGTAAAAACAAATCACCTGCCTTATATACAGTCTATTATGACCCGCGAGTTCCCGCCTCCGTCGCGTCATGTGACCCGGAAGTGTCTGCCAGTGAGGAACAGCCGCCTCCGGAACTGTTGTCTGGACATGTTTTGAAGTTATTCAACTTTGTTTGTGTCTGTCCCATCAGTCTGGAAACATGAGTGTATTTTTTTTAAGAATAAAAAACAGCGTCCCAAAGGAAAAGAAGGCGTCTGTTGCCCAGAGTGACTTGCAGCAGTGGGGTTTAAGAGGTATGACACGATCGCCACATAGTTCGTAAACAGTTCCCGACTTCTTTTCTCCTCATAGCTTTGTGAATATTATTAGAGTCTCAGTAGTGCATTTGCTCGTAGGGATCCAGCTGAGACCCTACCAGCTGGACGGTGTGCGGTGGCTCACCGGTCGCCTCCACATCCAGCAGGGGTGCATCTTAGGAGACGAGATGGGGCTGGGCAAAACGTGCCAGGTTCGAACCCGGTCCACCGCCAACATGTGTTCTGACACTGTCTGTTTGTAACAACAATGACACTGTCAATTTAATGCTGGAAGAAATCACATCTAGATTGCTGTGTCATGTCCAAGACTTTATTATTTCCTGTCCAGGTTATCACACTATCTTCGAGCAGCCTATAAACAGAGAATAGTCGTGACATTAGTTTAACCGTTGCACCATGCTGACACCACAGGTTTTGTTTGTTTAACTCAGACTCAGGTGTATTACTGCTGTTAAGTTCCACCAGATGAATGTTCTGTCCACTTCCTGTTGT
>CAAKHB010005384.1:384211-406383 GCA_901007665.1 Aeoliscus strigatus
GAGCAGCCTATAAACAGAGAATAGTCGTGACATTAGTTTAACCGTTGCACCATGCTGACACCACAGGTTTTGTTTGTTTAACTCAGACTCAGGTGTATTACTGCTGTTAAGTTCCACCAGATGAATGTTCTGTCCACTTCCTGTTGTTAAAAATGAGCAATATGCAGCAGACCAGTGTCTCTTTCTGTGTATTTGTGTGACTATGACTTGATCTTTCATTGCCCCCTCACAAGGAGCACCCCTCTAGAGTTCATGACATCTATTCTGCATCTTAATATTCTGAGCCTGTGAAACGGGGGAGGGGGGAGGGGGGGGCAACTGGTTTTGATCAATAAATAGAGACATTTTAAACTCCTTTTAAAATGGTGTTACAGTTACAAGTGTTGTGTTTGTAATGGTTTACATCAGTTTACAATCAGTTACAAATGTCTGACAGATGTCCTGTGTCAGGAAGTTTTCTTAATTCTTTGTCCTTTCAGACCATCTCTCTGCTGGTATATATGTCAGGAGTGCTTGGGACGAAAGGTCCATTTTTGGTCCTGAGCCCCCTTTCTGTCATGGAGAACTGGAGAAATGAGTTGGAACGGTATAAACAGTCGTGTTCTTCTAGTCAACAAACTTTATTTGATCTGTTTTGTGGTTGTTGTTGTTGTTGTTGTTGTTGTCCACAACATGACACACATCAGACTGAAGTTGTTTATGTGTCCATTTCATTTCAGCTTCGCTCCCTGTCTGACTGTGCTGTGTTACAAGGGAGACAAAAACAGGCGGAGTGAGATTCAAGTGGAAATGGACACGCAGGACTTTAATGTTCTTCTCACGACATATGAGGTCAGTGGCGACTGATACAAACTCTTAAAGTCTCACCTGAGTTGAAGCTGACATGTTTTTCCACATTCTGTTCTTTTCAGTTGTGTCTCAAAGATGCTTCATTCTTGAGACGGTGAGTGTTTTCTGAACGACACAATTGGCATCATAAGTTCAAGTCAAGTGAAATTATTTCTTGTCCACTGAAATGTGTGAAACTTTGTGAATTCATGTGATATAAGAGAAAAAAAACTACCCCTTTGTCTTCTGTTGTCTTTGTCAGTACTTATGTCCCTTATGTCCCCAAATGATCAGTGGTAGAATTTGTCCAGATAGTCGAGATTCAGTCTGAATAAGGAACATACTGCAAATGTACATTTCACACTAGGAAAGGACCAGCAGAGACCGACTTGTTGCCAGACGTATACTTGTTGCCATGTTGTTTTTGGATTTCTGTCAGTTAATGACCGATCTCAGCATGATGTTTTGACACATATTATGTTATCAGGTGGAACTGGAAGGTCCTCGTGGTCGATGAGGCTCACCGACTGAAGAACCAGAACTCCCTACTGCACAAAACCCTCACCCAGGTACGGAGCTTCAGCTGGTTCGGGTTATCATGTGTTTCTTCATCAACCTTGTTAGTTCCTCATTCTCCACTACCCTCAGAGCTCATTTTTTAAAATATTTCTAGTTCTCGGTTGCATTCAGAGTCCTGCTGACAGGGACTCCCATCCAGAACAACCTGCAGGAGCTGTATTCCCTCCTGAGCTTCATTCAACCCAGCATCTTCACAGCAGATGAGGCAGACGACTTTGTCAACTCTTACTCCAATGTACAGAAGCAACCAGCTCTGGGTACGTCGTTTTATTAGTCTGAGCTTCTGCAATTAAATCATTTCATTCATTTCATTAATCATTTTTATAGTATGGACCATATGGATATGTTGGTTGAGTGTAAAACACGTGATATTTTCTACATACTGTCAACAAAATTAAAAAAAATCCAGGCAAGAAAAGAAAACCCATGAAATGTTTCATGAACCAACCCTGACATACTGCGCCTCTCTTCTTCTACTGACAGCTGCTGAGCTCCAGAGTATCCTGGAGCCCTTCCTGCTCCGTCGAGTCAAATCAGAGGTGGCTCTAGATGTACCCAAGAAAACGGAGGTGGTGATTTACCATGGCATGTCAGCTCTGCAGAAGAAATACTACAAAGCCATTCTGATGAAGGATCTTGGTAGGACCCTTGCATTGTGTTGTGCTTTCATCAGTCTTGAAGAACGCCGCTTTAAGTGAACTGCAACTAAGAACACTGAGGCTATGCCTTGAAATAATCTGACATAACTCCCTCAGAGGTCTTCAGAAATGAACAAGGCAGCAAGACTCCTCTGCTGAACATCTTAATACAACTGCGAAAATGTGTGGACCACCCCTACCTGTTCGACGGTGAGATGCACTACGATTTAAACAAATTCTTTTAGAACTGGTGTGAAGTCCATGTGGGAAGTAGAAGGAACTGTTTTGCCATTTTTATCACACAGGAGTGGAGCCAGAGCCCTTCGAGATGGGGGAACATCTCATCGAAGCCAGTGGAAAACTTTGCCTACTGGATAGTATTCTCAGTTACCTGCACGCAGGGTTGGTGACTCTGCTTGTTACTTAGCACCACCTAGTGGATGGACCTCTGCCGCTACAACTGATGATCACTCGGAGCACTGTTTACATTTGAAGTCGCTTATTGTCCATTTTATCTGTCACACAAGGGGTCATCGGATTCTGTTGTTCTCTCAGATGACAAGGATGCTGGACATACTTCAGGACTACATGGAGTACAAAGGTAAAATAACTCATGCAGCAAATAAATAGTGAAATGTTTTCTACAAACGATTCTACAACGTCTATGTTGTTGTTTTTGTTTTGTTTTTTTTAAATACCTGTATGAGCTGATTGAAGTTTGTCTCCTCAGGTTATAGCTATGAACGTCTCGATGGGTCTGTCAGAGGGGAAGAACGAAATCTTGCAGTGAAGAATTTCAGCAGCAAAGACATTTTTATCTTTCTCCTCAGCACTAAAGCAGGTGAGCAGCCTGGAGTGTTAAAAGAAGTTTCCTTTTTATAAGTGACTGAGCTAAAACCACAGACTTTGTGTTCATGCTGTGTAATTCATCCCGTCCTTTGCTCTTCATTCAGCCATGTTCGCCAGTTCTCCCACATACTCTCGCAGCGACACTGACGTCACGAATATTTCCGATGTTGTAAGTGATGAGCGTTGTAAAGAACGCTGCTTTGAAGATCAGTGAATAATTGAGGTCAACGGTGATGGAGGTGCACTTGCAAGCTTTCTTTCATAATTCGCTCTACAGCCAAGTTCATAAAAGTTAAAGAGAAAAAACGGAGAGGCGACTGATGACAGAGATAAGTTTAAGTAAGACAGGATGAGACACCGGGGCAAACGACGCAGACAACCTTTGGTTTAACCTCTATTCATAAAGTATAAGAGTAGGAAACACTGAAACCCCATTTCCTGTCACAGCTGATGCCTTTTTGTGTATCGTGTGGCACACAAAAAAAGTATATATAACTGACACTGAAGGGGAAATATTAATGAAATAGATAGATATATATTCATATTCATTGAATATATATGATATAATTGTGCAAATGAAGTGCACAATTGTGCTTTGTTTTTCTAAAAGTCTGTCTTTGTAGGAGGAGTCGGCATCAACCTTACTGCTGCTGACACAGCCATTTTCATGGACAGTGACTTCAACCCTCAGAATGACTTACAGGCCGCCGCTCGCTGCCATCGGATTGGTCAGAACAGGTGCAGTGTGCCGAAAATGCATAGCAGGTTACGTATTTTTCTTATGATTCCCCTTCTAGTGTCTCTTACCATTGGATTCACTCCTCAGGCCTGTGAAGGTGATCCGCCTGCTGGCGAGGGACACCGTGGAGGAGATCATGTATTCCCGTGCTGTGTCCAAGTTGCACCTCACCAACACTGTTATTGAAGAGGGACGCTTCTCTTTGCTCGATCAAGCCCAGTCAGCTGCCGCAGGCCTGCAGGTTGATCCTCACTTATAAACCACCTATTCCTCTTGAATTATTTCTCCTTTTCAATATTCCTCATTATTTTTGCTGTCCCCCGCAGCTCAGTGAGATCTTGAAGTTTGGAGTAGACAAGCTTTTGTCATCACAGGAAAGTTCTGTCCAGGATGTGAAACTGGAGAAGATCCTCGGTGCGTCACGTGATGGCCACTGGCTGGATGATGAAGAAAAGTCCTCGTCATTCAGAGAAGACGAAGAAGACGACTCTGAATCAGAGGAACAGAGTATGTTCGATTTATCTCCCATACTTCTTTCTGGTTTTCTCCTTTCATGTACATACTGTACTGTACTTTAAGCGACGCTGCCAGTCAGTGCTGACACAGCGTACTGCTGTCCCGTCTCAGACCACATGTACTTCTTTGAGGGGAAAGACTACAGTAAGGACCCCAGCTCTGAGGACCAGACGACATTTGATCGTTTGTTGGAGGAGCAGCTGGCTGAATTCCAGAAGGCAGTAGGAGAGGGACGGGCGCTACGAAACAAAGTGGATGTAAGACTCTTTTCCTGTGTGTGTTTACGGTGCCATGTGAGAGGTGAACTGAACATTTTAGATGAGTCACACACCAAACTAAAAGGGATCGTGTCACTGGGTCAGGCTTTCATCTTCCAAAATAAAATACATGGATGACTGATACATGGATCATTCATCTTCTTCTCTTCCTTTGTCTCCATGTATTTTCAGGTTTCAGTAGCTCTTGGGATCCCAGCTAGAAAGAGGAAACCGCTAACCGAGGCTGAGTTAGCGCTGCGGCGGCAGAGGAGGGAGGAGGCTGCAGCGAAGAGAGCTAAAGTACAGGAGGACATTAAGAAGAAGCAGCAAGAACAGAAATACAAGAAAAAGTAATAATTTGTCACTTAATTCATGTTTTCTCTGCGTCTTTGTGCGTATATGCCTTTTACTCAGCGTAACTTGTTTTTTTTTTGGGTGCTAATAATGCAGAATGGCCTGGTGGGAGTCCTGTGGCTACAGATCAGTGTGCCTACAGGCAGTGGAGAGTGATGAAGAGGAGGAAGAGGAGGATGATGGGAGTGTATGTTCCACAGACTCAGACAGGACAGCAATTCAGTACGTTCTGGGGGATGTTACTCATCCACGCGCTGCACATGAAGACGCCATCATCGTCCACTGTGTTGGTAGGAACCCAGTCGTCACTTTATACCATAAGTGCTAACAAACTGCTGCCAGTGCCATTTCATGGTGTGTTTACTAAACAACGGGCATTTACCAGAGAAATGATTGTGTGCAGATGATTCAGGCCGGTGGGGCAGAGGGGGATTGTTTACAGCTCTGGAGGTGAGATCAGATGAACCACGGAGGCAGTACGAGTTGGCCGGCAAGATGAAAGGTGAAACTGTTTGTGTAGGCAGTGAAGACGTGTGCTGTTTGAAACCTTTGCATGTGTCATCAGGACGCTAATGTGCTTTTCCTAGACTTGGACCTTGGAAGTGTGTTGTTGTTCCCTATCGATGACAAGCAGTCCCGACTCGACGGCCAGGATCACGTAGGTCTTGTTGTACTGTGCTTCTGCTCGTGCGTGACCTGTGACACTGAAAAGGACGGATAACGACGTGTCACTGTCTCCCCTGCCTCCTCAGTTAGCTCTCATAGTGGCCCAGCAAAGAGACAAAGACAACAACCTGTCTGGAATCTTCCTGACTGCTCTCGACGTCGGCCTGAAGAAGATTTATATCGCAGCAAAACAAAAAAAAAAAGGTGCATGCACAGGTTTTCATGGAAATGTGACGTGTGAATCAAAGCATTAGCATAATATAGCACATCAGCTACATTTGGTCATGTTAAAAACAATATGTACATCGATTTTTCTTTTATTTGTCCAAAATGTCCATAGCGGATGTCAAATTAGAAATCTCCTTTAACAGGTTAGTCATGTCGTATAAAGTAGTGACAAGCCTTAGGTCTTTCTGTTTCCCATTGTAACTTGAAGTAGAGCAGCAGATCCGTGAGTCAACTCAGTGCATATTTTGATTAAGTTGCGATGAATTGCCAGTTGTCAGATCTCAGCTCCTGTGGCAGTAAATCTGTTAATTATATGATGGGCAGAGGAAGAACAGGGAGGGGCCGGTAAGAACAGCTGGGCTTATTATGTTAGACTTGACTGACAGGATACGCAGCCGGCTGCATCATCTCTCTGCATGTGAACAGACAATTTCAAATCCTTAATTCAGTTGTGTTCATTATGTCTTCAGTACATAATCACAGTCTCATTTTTTTCCTTTTTGTTCAGTCAAGGTTCAGACAAGGTAACAACCTTGAGACTATAATTTCAAATCCTGTTTCGTACAAGGAATGTTTTCGACTCGCCTCAGGTTACTTAGCTTACCTGATCACCTTGCTCACCTGATAAATAACGTCTACTGCCATTTGTTCAGCTTTCGTAGGTTCACGCTGAAATAATCCAGACAGTTTCCCTTTTCTCTTCTCTCTCTGGTTTGTTCCTCACAAAGCGAGTGTACATCTTCCACGTATTGGTCACGCCACAAAAGGCTTCAACTGGTACGGCACAGAGAGACTCATCAGGAAACACCTGGCTTCCAGAGGCATCCCCACACTCATGTATCTTTTCAGGTTTTTCTGCCGAATACCCGAATGCCTTCAAGACTCTAAGTTGTTTAACCTTCACCCGACGGTCAGATATTATCACAGTAGAGCTGCAAAGAACACAACTACACGGCAGACCGTCTCTTCTGCAGCTTCGGTGTCCACATCCTCCTCTCGACCACAGTTTCTGAACTTGAGCAAGTTAACTGAGGATGCGGCAGCCGGCCCCTCAGCGCTTCCTGCGGAGCTCCCAAGTTTCATGAAAGGAGTCCACGTGCTTTTCTACAACCTGTCTTCATCAGAGAGGAAGAGTCTGGCTCGCTACCTCATCACATATCCTTATACACGAGGTGTTCCCATCACAATAATGGTAAAGCATAGAAGTCAGTTTGTAGTGAGATCATTTGTGAGAAGTAAAGAATTGAAAAAAAAACACACCTTGTGACTGTCAAGTACACCTTTTTTTCCCACATGTCATAGCTCACATTCCAGTGTGACATCTGGATCAGTTTCAGGTGATTTGGCAAGGAGCCAGTTGGTTATAGAAATACAGGAATGTGTTTGTTGTGTTGAAATATCAGCTCCTTAGCTGCAGTGCACTTATGATGGAGATGAGGAGGAGATCATGAGTTCAGAAGTCACCCACATAGTTGCAGAGGTGGAGAATAACGTCCACTCACAGGTAAATGTCACTACAGTATTACCCCTTCCAACATTATGTAGATCATGTAATAGACTATTCATTCATTCTGTCCCTGAAAGTGTGATGATAACGTGCTCAGTCTACTGTGTGTCATCCAGGAGCTCCAGGACATGGTTTGTCAGTACACTCAGGCTGTCCCTGTGCAGAAGGCCTGGCTGGAGACCTGTTTCTCCAAACAACAAAAAGTCAACACTGCCCCATTTGTTCATCATCTCTGATAATAAGTGTTTTAATCTGTTGACTGATTGTTTTCAACATTGAATGACTTATAAATGGCCAAACCTGTGTTAGCTGATGAAAGATGAAATAAATGTCTACAAGTCGCAGGTGTGCTGCTGCTCTGTGCTACATGTCTGCTACAATGTGACTATAAACATGGAAGCGCATGTAAACGTGAGGGGAATCTGCTCCGAAGCCGCTAGGGGGCGCGGGCGGGCGCGGCGCAGCTCGGGGACAAACAGGACGCAGACGTGTCTGACGCGTCTCTGACTTGGTCTGCGTTGTGGAACCGAAGAAGACAGTTGAAGCTCCGTGTCGCTTTCACTTTAATGGCGCTCTCTGACTAAATGTGTGGACACGGGGGAGACGTTGACTTCACCTGGCGGGAAGCTGACTGTGAGTAAAGGAACGTTCCTCAACGTGAAGCTGAGGACATGAGACGTGTGTTTAGTTTCTGTGGTTCCGTTTGCCCAAAAGTCATCGGTCCAGTTGGAAAGATATTCATATTCGGACTTCTGGGATCAATAGGTCTGCGGCAAAACTTTGTCCGAACCAAGGGTCTGTGCGTTGTGTACGTGTCATATCTCACCAATACAGTTATTTTCCGTGTTTCCTGTAAATGTCTGACAAATCCGACCGACCTAAAGATGCTTCTAGCATCTTTAAATTAGCTCCGGAGCTGCGTCCGACAGCAGGTGGACTGAAAAAGCTTTATTATGTTCCTCTTTTTGGTCGGACTTGTTTCTTTTCTGTTTTTTTTGTTTTTCAAATGCCTTCTGACGTTTAAGCCAGCGAGCGATAAACACGGGGGTACAAGTGGGTCATTGTCAGTCAGCGGAAAGTTTGAACTGCGACATTTACAGGAACAAAGTAAATTCACCTGAAGGAGCTGGCTGCTCTGCTGTCACAGGTCTGTTTGGACAAGGTCTGCTGGGGAATTATGAACCTGCCTGACTGACGATACCGTCATGTACGTACTTGTTTGCCAGGTTTTTTTTTACTCTTTCCTGCATCAGCGTTTCACTAAACGCAAAGTACTGTAGTACGAGAATCTCTGTGAGACATTCACGTCCCTTATCCGTCGTCTGCTACAGCGATGATGCGTTCACGTACATCTGATTAATGACCAGAGAGAGAAACAACACTGAACTTAGATCAGTTCATAGACATTTAGTTGATACTAACAATGACTACTTACATCACTTACTGTATGTCTTTTTTTAGTACTAAGCATTATACACATCCGATTAATCATAAAGATGAGTAAATGAGCCTCCCACTAATAAATATGCACACAGATGTACATTAATGTACACACAATGTAAATGTGGGCGTGTTCATACAAATGACACAGTCAATGAGTCCATCTCCTGCATGCTCCAGAATTGTTTGCAAGAGACTATAAAACTTGTGGTGTGAGAAAGTTTTTCAAGTGCCAAGTTGAGCCGAAAAATTAAAATGTACCAAATTCATGAAAGTCCTCACATCATCACATAGCTAGATATGAATATAGACATGAATGTATCCTCATAAGATCAGAAAAAAATATTTGTTTTGGCAGAGGATGCTTTGTTACATATTTCAAAAAAGATACTAATACAATTATGTTTAATGTGCACCAATAAATATATATTTTCTACTCGTGTTATGTAAACAGTACTTTTACAGAATTAATCTCACTGGTGCAGATTCTAATTGTCTAAATGTGTGTAGTAAAAAAATGTGTCCTCACCCAGGAATCCAGATACTAAGTCTTAGTTTTGCATCTAATGCATCTTTGTGTCTGAAGTGTCAACCACCAAGCAAAGAAAAAGTCCCCTGTGTGGGAGACGCTCCGACATGTTCTAAACGCGTTCTCATGCAAATTGAGGGTACACCAGCAGGGAAAGAAATGACTGTATCGATGTAGCTTATCGTCAAGGGACAATCTGTTCATCAGATGTTTTCCCGTTTCACCTTTGATGTGAATGCTAAAAGTGAAACCTGTCCTCAACAGAAGTTCATGTGCAGCTTAAACGGGACACATGGACGTCAGGAGAAAGGCAAATGATGCTGCCGGCTTCGATCGTGTCTGCTTCTGTTCCAAATAGGTGAGTGTGGAAACGCAAGCACAGGTTACAAAAAAAAAAAAAAACGGTCATGTGGCCACCAATCGTCCTGATCACAGACATACTGTATATACAGACAGACACCACATCAGTTCCCCTAACTCCATCGCCCTGGGTGGTTGTTGCCGTAAGATAATTCTTAAGTTTCCCACAACTGGGAAATTTGTATGGTCACAGTGGCAGTTAAATAAAACAGGTAATAGCGAAGCATGTTAGCATGTAGTATTCATACTACAGATATACAGGATATACATACACATATATGCAAAATCAGGGATAACTCTCGGCAGTGTGACCACTCTGACCTGGTAGAGAAGTCCAACACCTGAGTACATGACAAGCATTGCACATGGCTAATCCCACCCC
The DNA here is from genome assembly GCA_901007665.1 of Aeoliscus strigatus. Taxonomy (NCBI): domain Eukaryota; kingdom Metazoa; phylum Chordata; class Actinopteri; order Syngnathiformes; family Centriscidae; genus Aeoliscus; species Aeoliscus strigatus. The sequence goes on from CAAKHB010005384.1 coordinate 394,084, forward strand.
TCTCAATTTAGTTTTTACAAGTTTGGTTGGACCAACCGGTTCATGTTGTGACTCAATCCACTTGTTGCTCACCGTCACATCAGTTTTCTGAGCAGCCACCTGAACACACCTGAGGAGGACGATGAAACCATGAGCACAGCACAGCGAGGAGCGACTGCCACCCACAAACGCGGCCCCACGTCATACCCGGATGCACCCGGGCCCCTTCCAGAGCGTCACGCCTCCACTGATGAGTCTCTCAACAGCGGACAGAGGCTGGACACGGAGCAGGAACACACGACTTGTCCCCAGCCGGGTCTGAGCTACTGCTCCTACCAGCTTCATCCCAGCTCGCCCGTGGGATACGTCCATCCGACTCCCTTCAACAGCCAGGCTGAAGGCGCCTGGCTCCATCCCAGCTTTACCAGCAGCTGGTCAGGGTATCCCGACAGCCTGTCGTCCTGCGTGAATCCAGAAGATTCCTCCAGCTGTTGCGGTGACAGCAGCCTGTCCAGGTACACGTTCCTGTCCCTCCCTGGCAGTGAGAGCACCTGCACCAGCAACCTGGAGCAGCCGCTGTCTCTGCATTCCAACCCACCAACCCGTCACCACACCTTGTCTCCGTACTGGTACCTGCCGCCGGGGGCTGCCTGCTGCGCTCAGTGTCCTGCGGGCGCCTTCAACAGGGCGCCGGCGGCAGGCAAACACGCCGGGTCTCAGGTCCACCGAGTGTTCAGCCCAAACTGTGAGTGTCAGACACACGAACTAGCTGGTTTGAGTCCGACTCGGTCCTTATTGTTGTCGTTACTGCCTCAGGTCCTGGCGACTGGAGACATCCAGGAGCCGGATTCGCTCAGATGTGAGTTGTCGTCTCTGGTTGTGACTCTGCGTCCCAGTGAACTCGTTAACGTCTTACGGTTTGTGTCTCGTGTCTCTGATGAAACTGCAGCAACCGCAGTGCTCCCGTTCAGGGGAAGCACGCTCCGTTCAGCACGCCGCTGTCTTTTGAGCAGAGTAAGTACGAACAACTGAGTCAGCAGATAATTTCCTCACTAAGAGGCCACACATCCTGTCCTGAGCTTTTTTATTGTTGTTGAATACAGGGAGGGTGTTTGTCACCTATGAAGCTGACAACGACAAACACGTCAACGAGATCATCAATTTCGTGGCGCTGCTGCGGCACAACGGGTTTGACACTCATGTACGTAGGTTGTTTTTTTTGTTTTGTTTAAAGCACATGAGCCTTTTCGTGTTGCCGTAATTTGTTCTTCTTTTTTAGATCGACATTTTTGAGCAGCAGTTCAGAAGCATCAGCAAGATCGACTTCATGGAGCGGTACCTCAGTGAGGTAATAGTCCTCACCGGGAATCTTGTTTTATTGAAGTTAAACGGCAGTAGGATCAACCCCCCCCCCCCCAACTAATATCACATCTGGCCTCATCCAGAAAGAGTATCTGATCATCATCATCATCAGTCCCAAGTACTATGAGACAGTGACAGCCTCTCATGTTGGCCTGGAGAACGACGAGAGGACCTGCAACACCGTCTACATCCACAAACAGGTGAAGAGGCCTCAGTGAGCGGGTGGGGGCGGGGGGGAGGGGGGAGGGGGTCCCTTTCACTGCTGTTTGCTTCAGTGAAATTTTCCTGTTTTTCAGCTTCAGAGTGAATTCATTCAGAATGGAAGCAAGAATTTCAGGTTCATACCGATTTTGTTCCCCGGGGCTAAAAAGGTTTGTTGATCTGACAAACGGTTCAACGCTGCAGTATCCAGTCACAGCGACATACGATGCATCAGACGCCCTCGGTATGTCTGTTTCTCTCACAGGGCCACGTGCCGAACTGGCTTCAAAACACACACGTCTACGGGTGGCCACGTGATCGGGATGACATTCTGCGGCGGCTGATGAGGGTCGAGAAGTATAATCCACCTCCCATCGGGGAACTGCCAACCATCGTTTCCATCCCCATCTAGCTGCGCTGAATATCCAGACCACTTTTCTCTGAAAGAGCAGCATGGACATGAGCAGGGACGTGTGTGGAGATTGTGTATTTTATTTTCTTTATGGAATTGTCTTGATGTTGATGGAGGGTGCTGTCCTGTCTGACTCATGTTGGTTTTTAACTCCTGTAGAGGCGCCACTGTTGAGGTCAAATGGCAACATAATAGAACCTCAGTGTTTCTGTGTCACAGTGGTTCGTGACGGGACAGACCTTTGTTTGCATGTTTACGTTGTTTCTCTGACCCCTTGATGTCTGAACAGAAAGCATTAATGCAGAATGCAGCTCGGTTTTCTGGCAGACACACGTCAACATCGTTTCACTGCTTCAAACAACAGAGGACGAAATATAGTAATGTAATCTGACAACAGAATAATTACAAACTACAACTCCTGAAACAATGAGCAGGTATTTAGATTAAATAGACCACTGACCCCCATCGCCATCACGGACTAGTACTTCCATGAACATGAACAAAAGCACATGGTCGGCGGCAGTATGGAAGTAGATGGTGGATTTAATTTAAATACCTGCTCATGTCAGATTAGTCAGATTCTGTTTAAATAAAAGTATAAATTACTACATTATGTTCTTTCTTTTTTGGAAGTCAATTTGTATGATTTTCATAAACAAATCAATCACAGACGACAGAATTGAGCCGAGTTCATCCTTGCACTGGACGTTTTGACCTAGGAAGCAGATTCCGCCAGCGTGCCATCCGGTTGCCACGCTTCCAGCATGACTTGTTGTTCCAAGTACTAACAGTAAGTGGTACATTGACTTTGAAAAGCTGCATGTTGTTTCAGGAATTGCAGTTCATACTGATTCTCTCTCTCAACATGTCAGACGGTATTAATGGGGATTTTGACATTTCTGCATCTGACATGAACCTAAAATAGGAATCCTGCTCGTGCAGTTAAGATGAGCGCGGCAGAGACCTGGGTCAACTGCTTGTGGGGCTTTCGAGGCATCTTGTTGTTTGGGAATGCAGCTCTCTGCATTCAGAGCGAGTTTCGCATTTCGACTGAGGAGGGATGGTGAGTGACGCAGAGCTCCAGCAGAGAAATACTCTACCTGGTCTCTGGTGGCTGAGGGAGCAAACAGGAAGTCGTGTCACAGTAAATTGCTGACGCGGCTGCCTGCCGGGTGTGTGGTCGGACTTCTCACGAATCAGCCTGAAATGGGCCAATGTGACATGTGTTTGTACGGAGAAAGTGCCCTTCTTTGGACCATCTCGCTAACAAACACAGCGCGTCACAGACATTCAGAGGGTGGGGATGTGGTTTAATGGTTTTATTTTCACAAGAGGTAACACTGCAGATGTTCATACAGACATCATAAAAAAATCTGAATACAGTGTTTCATATATTCATCCATATATTGAAAAGTACATGAAATAATATTAATTTTAATAACATAACAAAAGCACAATGACATCTGTAATAAAAGTGGATTACAAAGTGACATTTTATGTAAATAAATCTTAAGAATTAGGTAACAGAAACAAAATCAGACAATAGTTTCAATTTACTGTATGTAAAAACACTGAAGTGCTATTTGTTCAAAGCTACAAAATACACTTAAAAAGCAGGAAGCGTCTGTTTAAATTTCCTTCAAGGAAAAGTACTATAAAATAAGTTACAGTACAGTGACTTTGTCCAAACCGACTTTTGTTCCCGTCTTCCATACTTTTCTAAGCACAAACAGAAGAAAGTTGAACGGGAAGAAAAAGATGCTGTCTCTTTAGGAGAGGCGTCGTCCCCAAAACGGAAACGAAGAGGCAGTCAGCAACCGTCTGTCAACATGTGGAGCCGCACAAAGAAAACGTGAAACCCTCTCATCTCCTCCTGGTTGTGTGTGTCCTCCGTAGGAAAGAACATTGTACTTCATGAGCTCAGAAACGTTGGACAAATACTTCATGTTAAGTCACATAGCACAGAGGCAAAGTGTCTCAGACGTCATCCGCTGGTAAAGGAGGTATGTTGAACCTTGGTCTTGTGAAAAAAGCCATTTTCTCTCTGTGAATGAAAAAAAAAAAAAGAGTCACTTTTCTACCTGACCGGTCTAGTGACAGCGACGTACAACAACTATGCATTACAATAATCCCTTAGAGGATTCAACCACTCAGAATTATTGATAGCCAGAAGTCCTCTACTGACCAATTTAACAAAAAAATTATTATTGTAATGAAAATGTAACATAAGTAAAGAGCCATGATAATAATAAATAATAATTCAAGAGAGATGATAACAGGTTAAAAAACGCAGTCGGATCGGGTGTGGATGGATGCCAAACGTCCTCTGAAGCTGCTCTGAGCAGCATCTCAAACCCGAAAAACACGTCGCATCACAACAGCTACCTCCTGATTTCTGAGATGACGCGAACATCACCTGAATGTCTGCACTGGCAGGGGCTCCTTCTGGCTCTGCCCCCTCATCTGCAGAACCTCTTTGGACGCCTTCCTCAGCCTCCTCTCGGCCGCCTCCTCCTGCCGCTGCTCCTGCTTGCTTTGGCTCGCCTGCACAACCGCACCACACGGTCTCAGCTGTTTTCTTTTTCTTTTTTTGGAAGGATCTGAAGTGCTGGCCTCAGTCTCACCTGTCGCTGGGCCTCTCTCAGCAGGCAGCGGAAGCGCTCATCGCGCAGGGCCCAGTGGGGGAGCTCGCTGGTCTCGCTGTCTTGCGGCTCCTCCAGCCGTAGTTTCAGCTCCCTCAGGGCGCTCAGCTCCTCCATCAGCTGCCTCTGGCGGGTCCGGCAGGCCTGGAGATCCAGCTCCAGGTCCAGAGACGTCCGTGTCGGCTGCTCAGCCAGGGAGGAGCGATACGACTGCTGCTCAACACACACACACACACACTTCAGACTCCAAACACTCCTGTGACCAGGGGACATACTAGTCCAACCGTACCTGCTTATATCGCAGCGTTCTTCTTTCCAACGTGTTTCTGACAAATGGTGATTTTTTCGGCAGAGTTGAGCTGTCACTGTCGCTGCGATATAGCTGAAAGGTGAAATAAATGATTTTATTTGGGAAAAACTCCACCGTTCACTGATTTGGAAGCGTCTGCAGTGCATCACAGCTGCTCTGGTGATCGTGGTCATTCCAGTCAATCGGTGTCAATCGTCTCAGCGCGTCTCTGGCCCCGCTAAAGATAGGAATTTTTCTATTTCGGACGTTCGGCTGCGACTGAGACGCGTCAGTTTCCACAGAGCAGATCGCTCAGACGGGAAGTTACAACACAGCCAATCTGGTCGATTTTCAAAATACCAAAAGCAAATTTTCAAAATAAAACACCACAACGTCACAATGTGTGCGTGTAGGTCAGACACTACGCGAGTCATGGATGAGGAAAGATTGATCCTAGAAGTGGAGAAGCATGGTATCATATTTGATACCTCAATTACGTCTTAATAAAGTGAAATGAACATTCAGAGGTTTATTCATCCATGGTTGAATTCAAAAGAAGATGGAGGAGGATTGTGTGCTTCAGGAAATGACGCCTCGGTCTTGTTTGTTGTCGCTTAAAGACATGACTCTCCTTCTACCTCCTTGTCTGGCGGTACTCGTTGGGTGTTCTCGCTCCGCTGCTGAAACGCTCCCAGTGTGAGGTCGTGTTGGGAACGGAGTAGAGACGCGGAGCAGCCATCACTCGCTGCAGACACCTCCTCGGCGTCCCTGTACAAACTCACCCTGCACACATACTGACTACGGGCGCCAGGGGAGAAGGTCTGGGAACGGACCAGAGTGCTGCCTCGCATGAAGGACGAGGCGTGACCCCAGCGGCCGCCTCTCTCCTTGGGCCGGACTCGCACCGGCTCTGGGAACAGACCCTCTGTCATGGTGGCCTTCTCCACCTGCCGACACAAGACCACACACTGATGCGTCTGTCTGCGTGCAGACGTCCAGGCTGCCACCGGGCGACCCCGTACCTTCGCTTTACTCAGTTTGTTGGATGTCTGATCGCAGCGACCTCCGGGGGTGGCGCAGATGCCCTCCCCACACAGCCCCTCGGAGCAGGCGGCCGTGAACATCGTGCTGTTGCTGCAGCCGCTGTCGACCGACTCTGCCTGCCAGCTCCTGAAAAACACACGGCGGTCAGGAAAAACACTGAGGCCGTGACTGTGATAGCGAGCTGAAGGGAGCAGAATCTGGTTTTCCAGCTGGCACCTCTCTGACGCCGACGCCTCCCCTGGCTCGTCTTTCTTCTGCAGCCGCAGCAGCTCCAGCTCGGCGTCTCGCTCCTGCAGGTGGGTGTTGGTGCGTGACAGCAGAGAGGATGCCGTCTCCTGTGACGTCAGAGCAAAGCTGCAGTGTGACGGCTGCTGACAAACATTCTTCTCGGTTACTCACTTTAACGAGCGCCACACCTGCAGACTGGAGCCAGGCAGCTGCGGAGGAGGAATTTCTCCCACAGGCACGGCAAGATTTATAGCTGAATGCACCTTTTGATGTAACAGGAGTCACGTCTCTCCTGTAACACCTCAGGATTTGTGTGTGTTTGAAGATAACTGATCTAAATGACTTTGACTGTGTAAGAACGCTGGTGTAATATGCATCTCCTTGTGATCAACTTATCTTAACTTTCTTTCTGGGTGTAGAAGGTGCACACACTAGATGAAAAAAAAGGGGGGGGAGCTTTTATTCCTGTAATGGTTTGAGTTTTACCTTTTCTGAAGAAAACATAATAAAAAAACATTTGGGTTTGTTTGGGTTTCTAACTGGTGGCTGATCTAGAAGCTTCTTCTGTTTGACTAATTTATCGCTTTCAGTTTTCATTTCAGTGTTGTTGTTTTTTCTAGTCGCATCAAACTCTACACACACAACTACGAACACTTTATGGGGCGAGAAACTATCTTTGATCACTTCCAGTGCGCTCTCTCACTCTCTCTCTCTCTCTCAGATAATAATATATATTTTTTTCTCTATAAAATGTTTTACCCAAACTGGCAAGAAACTAGATATGGACAAAATAATAATAATGATATAATAATAGTAATTGACATTGATTTATTAAAAAAAATAGAATAAAAAATGTGAAAAACATACTGATCCTGATGACACCGCATCACAGTATCAGTTTGGAGAACTGCCGTTACTTCATGTATGTTTGTGTATTTGTACCATGGTTCTGGGCCTCGACTCGTCTTCCTGCACGTCATGCGGTCTGCGGGGGCTGAGACTCTTCTGCTCAGGCCTCTGCACCTCCGTCCCACCAAACACGTGGACTCGCAGCCAGTGGTAAACCATGTCGGCGCTTCCCTCGCAGTCCGCCAGGCTCAGCTGGGCCCTCCCCTGCAGGTACGGACACACGGCGTTATCGTTTCCAAATGTCACAGCTGATGTGGCTTCAGCCTTTTGGACCCACCAATAGTTCTTCTTGAGCCTGAGGTCCCAGCAGGCACACAGACAGCTGCAGAGCGCACGCAGCCAGCGCGTTGGCAGGAACAGGGACGCGGAAGCCTTCGTTGAAACTCATGTGCGACTGCGGCTCTAGAGCTGTGCAGCAGTAAAACGCACAGGCCCTGCCGGAGTCCAGTGGGATCAGGTGCACCTTGACGTATCTGGACAGGAGAAGAATCATGTTGGCCACTTACTGAGCTGAAAGGATGTCATTCACTAGTCACAGCCGCGTGTACTCACACTTTATATCCTTCTCTCACAACAGATCTGTTCAGATTCTTCAGCTGGAGCAGATGAAGACGGAGAGACTGGGAACTGGATTCCCATCTGCAAAAAGTCAAGAAAACGTGAGTTGGATCGGGACGGGATGAGCCTGACACACACACGCGCGCGCACGCACGCACACACACACTTTACTCACAGCAGGCCCAGCTGGATCTGGGTCGGCTCACTGACAGATGTCAACTCTTTCACGTACGACATTTCCTCCGACTCCTCTGCCCTGAAACACATTATCAACAGTTCTGTCTGTTTTTCTACATTATGAAGCATCCTGACCTGCATGATTGTATAAGAGGTGCTTGATGAAGCTAAGCTGAATTCTGCTTTACACGGAATTCATAGTTCAATGAGTCAATGACACATTTAAGCATTTACTTCCAATTTTGATGAATTCATTACTCTTTTAAATGTTTTTTTAGTGATGCATTATTTTATTTTGGCACTTTAAGCCCTCCCTAGTCAAACTGCAGGCTATACTCGAGCTTTGAGCAACCACAACTAGTTGTGGGACTTGCACAGGGCTTTAAACAGCAGTTCCCCCCTCTGCCACTAGGAGGTGCCACAGGAGCTGAGTGTTTGTATTGTGGCTTGGCATTCACAGACTGGAGCTCCACTCACCTGCGGCCCCAGGCCTCAAAGACGCCACTGTCTGTGGCCAGAGCGTCCTCAGAAACACCTGCAGAGACTCTCCTGGTCCTCCTGCTGCTTCTGTTGGCACTGTTTCCTCTCAGAGTCACTCCTGCAGGCCAAAACACAATCAAAGTCAAAGTCTGTCGACGCGTCGCCCACGACGTGCATCTCTCCAGAACCTAGAGTCCGCATCAGGACTATGTGGACCTCCACACAGGTAGGGATGTCAATGATAATAGATTTTGGAGGAGCGATGATCCTCAAGGAAATCATCCAGATGAACTAGATTTTCAAGATTTCGAAGAGAACAAGGAGAATTTAAAGATTTTCTTTGAGAAATCAAGGTTTTCCCACAATCTGAAAGGGCATCATGTCCTTTGATATGAAATATGCCACCGCATGGTTAAGATCTTTCAAGGCCTTTAAAAAGGACTTTTCCACACTTAAAACAACATTAATAGTCATTTGTGAGGATATTGACAGACAGGACTACAATATTTATTGATGATAATATATATTTTCATCCCTTTAGAAATCATTCTTTATGTCTCAGACGTTCAACAACTGGTTCAATAACAATAACAAGTCTCATGAGATACCGCGATGGTTAAAATCCTGAAGATGAACCCACCATGACTCTAATAACGAGCGATCCCTTGTTAATGCGTTCATCCCCACTGACGGGTGGGAACGAGTGCCACCACCATCAGGTCTGCCACTCACCTGTGGAGGTGAAAGCCCCCTGAGCGCTGCTCTCTCGGTGACACTTGCTGTCCGCCTGATGCACAGCAGGGCCGGCCGTGTCCTCGCTGCAAAGCAAGGCGCTGTGCGTCAGGGGTTGCGACTGGGCCCGCAGCCCCTCCAACAGTCCCCGGCTCGCCTGCTCCATGTACTCTTCTGTCATCTGGGTGAGGGGGCAGTCCTGAGGGGCAGAGTGGTAGGGGGTGTCCATGGGAGAGCTGGGCGGCGACAGGGAGGAGAGAGACGAGCGCGAGGAGAGCGACGCCAGCGACTGAGGGGTGTCGTGCGAGCGTTTGGGCTTGTTCTGGGTCAGGGGTTCGGGGGTGTACATCGAGCAGTCTCTGGATATGGTCTCTAAGGGCAGCATGTAGCGCAGGTGGGTGTCGATCGGCTCCCCAGCGCCGTCGTGGCGCTCGTACTGGGGAAGACCGTAGATGTCGCTGAAGCTGATGGAGCTGAGGGAGCCGCGGCTGGACGCCAGGGAGCCCCGGCTGGAGGCCAGAGAGCCGCGGCTGCTGCTGGAGGACACCGTCAGAGAGCTGGCTGACAGGCTGCTCAGAAACACAAAGCAGGCGGGTTGACAGGAGACACCGGCGAGGGTGAAGGCTTCAAACAGGAGTGTGTGTCGCACCTCTTCAGCTGGGAGTGAAGGTAGGTGGTGATGCGTGTCGCTTCCTCCAGCTGCCTCAGCAGGACGTTCCTCTTCTCCTGCTGCAGGATCCTTCAACGAACGCATAACAGACATTGGTTACACTCCATGTCTCCTTTAGATTAGATGCATAAGTTGAGACAAACAGTACAGGAATGCAGTTGAACATCGAAACACTTGGGACTGCTCAAATCACTATTTGTCTTTTGTGTCTCTGTATTGTTTAAATATAAAATACACAAAAACGGTATTTGACAGTTTTATATTTCGATTTATGACATGACAGTTGGCTTCATCACAAGTCTCCCAACAGTTTTATGATGCCTCATCTGGAGTCGCTGGTATTTATTACCACTGACCTGGTTTGTGGGGAAAAAAAGAGCTACTCATTATTTATTGACTAATAAATTGGGAGCGCCGTGCATTGGGATACGTCACACTTTAATACATTTAACACGATTCAAGATTATTCTGGAGATGAATGCAGCATGTGTCTGTGTTTTCTTGTTTCTCTGTCAAACATGCTTCAAAGAAAGCAGGTTTAGTACAAATTCAAGCATTGTTAATGCTGAAATGAGGGAAAACTGCAGAATATTCCCAATTTCCAGGTTATTCATATGCAGGTTTAGCCCTTTAACACTGATGGTATTGCCGCTGATACATATGCGCTAGCAAATAACTGCTGGATGTTTTCGGTCCACGCCATGTCAGGTAATTACAGTACTTAAAAGTGCATTGACGTGACTGCAGCGCCAGGTATACCATTGGTGTTAAATATCTATTTATTTATGATGTAGGTATGAAGTTGGTACCATACACCAGGGTTCCACTCTAACCCCCAGCCACTGTGTAAAATGAAAAGAAATTTAAAAAAATAAAACTTCTTGTTCCGTGTACAGGCGTCATTCATGTTGCCTCGGTTTCCAGCCGCTTCACCCTCACCTCTGATTGGCTCCCTGGCACTGGGAGCTGTGGGCTCTCTGCACCTCCTCCTCCAGCCTGGAGCGCTCCTCCTCCAGCTGCAGCAGCGTCTCCGGCGGGTGCTGTTGCTTGCTGACCAGGATGATCTCCTGCAGCAGTGCCTCCTTCTCCCTCAGAAGCTGCATGAAGTCCCGGTCCCGGTCCGCCTCAGCCCGCCCCGACCAGCTCTCACTGTCCAGCTGTGCTAGCTGGTGCTGTATACTCTGCACCCTGACAGAGCAGGAGAGGGATTTACAGCAAATATTAATACACCTGACCTTATTTTATCTACATATACAGTACATATTCATATCAAATAGATTCCTTGACCAAGAAAACATACCCTTACCGATTCAAAATACGTTTTTTTTTCAATTACAAAGAGAGAAAGACAAACAGACAAAAGCCAGCAAAAAGACAACCTCCTTGGTGAAGGTAAAAATACACACACTCCACTGGAACTAAACGTGTGCTGGTGTGACTGCTTATTTCAGACAATTTTGATGTTTCTTATCACTGCTGCTTTTAGTTATTCAATGGTCCACAGCACAGGTGGGAGGGCGACACAATGATTCCTCCAAGTGTGTCGTAATTTGTGTTTTTAATTCGATTTAATTGACTTCCCACTGAAATAAAATGTCCGGGGCCGTGGAATCGGTGCTGGAGTCCTTTCAAAGCTAACTGGCTGTTTGCTGCAGCCGGATTGGACAGACTCATTTGACAGCCATATCAACTCACCCAACTCTAAACACGGTTTCTGCGTGTTTATGAAAAATTAGCTGACTCAGCTTCACACTTCATACTGTGACGAGAACTGCCTGACGCCACTCTACCTGAGGACTTGCGGTGCATCAGGCCATCCTGCGGTCTTACAGGTGTGTTATTGAAACAGAGCAAAGAGGGATCTGGGGGCGCCGTCAGCTTGGATGAAATAAGTGTGTTTATGTGCACTGGATCTGAAACGGAGTGACTCAGTGACAGAGCATGCAAGTTTCCACAGGTCTCCGTTCTCTGTCGTTTGCCCTCCTTCCCTGCCTGATGTCATGGTTGGCAGTGGTGCTGCTGGGTCACCACAGCAACACGAGCCAGAGTAATAACACGGTGACTCTTGCTGCTGCAGCTATCACACTCATGCCCCCCCTCCCGCCCTTGTAAGCTGCCTACGAGGAACGAATCAGTCCGAAAACAAAGCTGGGGCACGGGATTTAAAAGCAAGTCGTAGGGAAATTCAGTCAGTGTTGATTTTTCCAGCTCATAATAAGGTGGGATATATTTAACCAAACTCCACACAGAGTGTACATTAAACCACCTAGAGGAGGGGCAGGGTGTGCACCCAGGCAGGCGTTGGGCTGTCCTCTCTCACAAAGGCAGCACACAGTCAGCAGCAGCACGGCCAAGGAAGAATGTGACCACCCAGCTCATTCCACCGGCCAGACATCGCTCAGCAGCCACGGCCACCAGCCGCAAATACTATTCATAACACGTCCTCCCACTGGACAGCGCGCAAGGCGCAGTGAGTCAGTGCTGCATGCTGGTGTGTCATAGTACTACGACTGCTAAACAACATACACACACACACACACACACACACACACACACACACACACACACACACACACACACACACACACACACACACACACACACACACACACACACA
>CAAKHB010005384.1:406403-420886 GCA_901007665.1 Aeoliscus strigatus
GCGCAAGGCGCAGTGAGTCAGTGCTGCATGCTGGTGTGTCATAGTACTACGACTGCTAAACAACATACACACACACACACACACACACACACACACACACACACACACACACACATACTTTTTCTTGGCTTCCTCGTACTGCCAGTTGAGTTTCACTTTGTCCACCAAATGTGAGGAATCTTGGGACCCATACTTGGAAAAACACAAAACGTACACGTCAAAGGTCACAGAGATGACGATCACAGTGTGTAGGCCTGTGTCTCTAATCGCCTACTTCCATACTTAAACTGAGTATTTGAGTACGCAAATGTGTTCACACTGAATGAGTATGTGACAATGTAGTGTACTACGTGCACTCCACTTTCCAGCCTCGACGCCATCTTAGTGACGCGATGATGATGTGAGAAAACGTTCATGTTGTTACACAACACAACATAAAACCACCCTAATGAAAATAAAACAACTCAATTGCTAGTTTTATAGGGAAACGCGCAGTCAATGAAGCTAGACCGGCCGATTGCAATTCCCCTTTAAAAAAGTAGCAGAAGAAGAATGTTGAAATTTGTACATCATTTCCGGTAAGCGCGCGACGGCGCTGCGCTACTCTGTTGAAATTTGCGCACTTCGCAAGTAAATACACAGTGTGCATAGTATACTACAATGAAGTATGTGATTGGAGACAGAACATAGGAGTCTGGAGGCGCTCCTACCTCTCCCATGATGTCAGTCTGACAGCCCGTGTCACAGTACTGCTGCAGACTGCACGAGTCGCCCACAGTCACAGCGCTGTTTGCCACCTCGCTAGCTGAGTCGCCGATAGAGAAGCTGCTTTGGAAGTTCACCGTCAGCTTCGCCAGGCTCTGAGCGATGGAATGATCATTCACAGTGAAAAGCAAGGTTATGGAAGAGAATCTACAAATAACAACACCTGAGTGACATTTAATGTGTCTGAAAAGAGAAAAACTAAACAAAACATCCTTGTAAGCTTAAGTGTTTTTTGTTTTTTTTTTTAAAGGTGGCGCTGTTCAGTCCTTAGTTGGTCGATAGATCTATTCATACACATTTCAATTATTTTCCACCTTACTGATGAGTCATCTAATTTAGTATATTCATAAAAAATAAAATAATAAAATAAGACACCTCACCTGAAAATGTAACTTGTTTTTAGACATTTTTCAATTGTTTCATGCACACATTCATGTGAAATCAACAAGATTTCTTTGTTTGCTTTGCTTGTAATACCACTTTCTCCACTGGCTGAGTCCTATTCTAAGTGTAAAGAGATTTTTTAACAAGAAATTAGACATTTTGATTCGAAGTAAGAAATAAGTAAGTAAGTACGATTTTTAATTTTTGTAGTGTGTGTGTGTGGGTGATTTCAATCCTGTGAATATCTGTGATGGACTTCATTTGTACACTATTAACCTCAGTGAAAACTGCAGACAATATTTTATAAAAAAATGGTAATGATCTAAGAATATGAGTCTTGTGAGAATCGTCTTCCCACAGACAAGGTGAATCACTGACTCGTCGGATGTCTGTCTGAAACATTTTTCCTTATTGAGTCATCTGACTGCTGTACGTGCACATAAATAGGTGATGACAATGATGGGAAAATGTGCTTTTTTGTTTGTTTCACTGGCAGAATCAGAGATGTGGTTAGTGATTCAGATGTCTGGATATGTTCTTTGAAGATAATCAGCAGATGAAGCAGAGGTGAGTGGACACTAGAGGTCAGCAGAGAACACTGGTTCCTATCAGCTACCTGGATGAGGTCCTGCCTCTCCTTCTCGCCTGTGCTGATCGCCTTCTTGATGCTCCGCAGCTCGGTGAAGATGGCTTGAGCCTCGTCTAGCTTGTAGTTCGTCTGACTGCAGGACATTTTCCTGTCGATCCTGGAAGAAGAAAACACACATCAGCATGCTGACGAGTGAAGTCGGACTCAACTGGAATTATTGAATTCTCTTCACTCTAGACGTGTGTGTGTGTGTGTGTGTGTGTGTCCTCCTGCTCCTCCAATCCCAGCCTCTCTCTGTTTCTCTCCCGTTATGTCTCTCTACCTGTCTCTCTCTGTCTACTTATCTCTGTTCTCTTTGTTTCACCCCAATTGGTCGAGGCAGAAGACCATCCACATGTAGCCTTGGATCTAAACAAAAGTTTCGCTACGGGCTTGCTCATGTGAATTCAGGGTTTCGATTAGAATAGTTAGTTTAACACATGAAATCTGACTTGACATAAATGACTACAATCATTCATTCATACAGAAAAGGTCATCTGCTGGTTGACAATGACAAATTGGTTTAAACAAAAAATGAAATGGTTTTCTTTTACTGATGTTTGATGTTAAATGTTCCATTTGTCATCAGTTGCTGATAAATTTCATAACCACACATTTACCGAACAAAGCTGACATTTTCTTCAGCTGCTAGGAAAGGAAAAGAAATTAGAAGACACAGGTGAAAACATTTAAACACAATGTTCTCATTTTCATATTTTGTGTGGGAAAACAAACAGGGATCAGAAAGATGAGACCATCATTTAAGGAAGACTGGAACAATTATCCCTTACTAGCATAAAAATAACTAGAAAATCCCTCCATTATAATAATCCTGAGCTGTTTCGAAAATGGGTCTGCACCTGGACCCATTGTGGTCCACGGGCCTCAGGTTGACAAAGCGCCTACTGTTGGCACGGCGATATATTCCAATGTGTAGATACATAGTTTATGGGGGTAGAGGAAGAGGTAGTCCTGAAATCACCCTTTTCCTTCAGATCCTCTGGAATGCCGTTTATTCCTTATGGGACAAATCTCCTGGTTTTCACACCACCACTCACAAAGAGAGCAAAAGTATGAACAGTGTTATTATTAAAATAAACATGACGGATTACAATATCTGTGCTCCAGAGTTCATCAATCTGCACCCCACCTGCTTCTAGTGCCTATTGATGATGAATGTGTACACACGAACATCAGACCCCCCAGATCTGACCCCCCCACTACCTCCTCCTGCTGAGGTGAGTGCGGCGGGTGTGTGGTGGTTTCATTGGACGACGTCTGGAGGAGGTCTGCTGCACCGTGCCGCCGCCGCCGCCGCCTCCTCCTCCACCGGCGGGCCTGGCCCGTGGCCCCCGCTCTCACCACAGCCGCTTCCCTTCACTCCCTTCAACAGCAGGTACTGTTCATCCAACGACCCTGCCTCTTCCTCCCAAAACAAGCCCTGCTTTGTTCCCCCCACCTATTGGCAGGGCCTGGAGTTTATATGCTTTGCAAAAAAAAAAAAAAAAACAAGGACTACCCATGGTATTGAACCCAAAAACATACTTTTCTTAATACATTGTACAAATTATAATTCCACCCGCAGAGACACACGTCTGCCCAACTGTCCAAAACAGATCAACTCCTGACTCCAACGTCTGAATTCTTTTCATGATAATTGTTTGTCTTATCTGATGGGACATGGGATGGAAAACAATTAGCGATACAGCTGACAACAGCCGTAGGGTCCTTTCTGACCTCAAACAAGACAACCAGACACAAACACACACAAAGGAACCAACACACACACAAACAAAAATCAGGACGCTCCATGTTTTCATCAAGCTGTGTATTCTACCGGCTATTCTGGGAATCACTCAACTTGTGTACTATCTATGAGATAAGGAACTCTTTGCCAGGACTCAGGAAGTGCGGAGGAATTTGCAGCCAGATATCTCTGTGTTTTTGAAACTGCTCTCAAGTCCACACCTCCCCCCTCCGCCCCTCTCCATGGAGCAACTTCCTCTCCAGGCTGAGCCTTGGCTCCCTGCACTCCACTGGTGCATCCTCTTCCTGAGGTGGAGTTCTCTTTTCCATCAAAAACTCCCTCCATTTGCCTTTTTCTCAAACACTCTCTTTTTCCCCTGTGAGCTGGAGCTTCTATTTCTAACACAGAAATGTGGAAACGCTATGAAATGCTATCAGGACGGAAGAAAACACGATGTCAATGAATGAACAGCAGCACAAAAAAAAAAAAAAAGACGGCGAACTCCTTCTGAAATACAAGCTGAAAAACACTGGTTCTATATAAGAATCTTCTCACTGTTCCCTGACGATGAACCAATGATTTGTGTGTGTGTGTGTGTGTGTGTGTATATATAAATATAGATGTATGACCAAAAAGCACCTAAGTGGAGGGACAGAGGAGATGAGACAGAAGACAGATCGAGCTGAAGACACAAAGGATTAGAGAGAGAAAATAACTGGGTGGGGGGCCGCAGCCACAGGAGGAAGGGTGGGTTCTGAGACACCGATCCAGAGAGGGACTCACTCCTGCAAGGTCTCCACTCCCATTTCCTTATACTGCAGCTCCTGCTTCACCTGGGCCAGCTCCTGCTTCAGTCTGGAGAGCTGTGGACACAAGACCAAGTTATGGCGCGACACAAAGGGCTTCTCTCAGCACCGGGCCAAACTGCTGAGTCATGACTATTCACATGGAGGAATGCCGGGCTGTGTATAGATGCACATACACATTTGTGTCTCAACACTAAAGTTGTTGAAGGGGTCTGACTCTTACAGATACTGAGCTCATGGATAAAGACACACCTACAGTCGGTTAAACTACTGATGACAATAGAAAATGATCAGTTCAGCCCTCTGTTCAGAGGGAAGTGACAAGATATATAATTTATTTGTGTTCTATTTTATTATTATGGTCATCAGTGTCATGCCGTCTCTCTGTGCCATATTGATGTGTCGTGTGTGCCTGTGTGTGTGTTGATATTTGAGGGTGGGAGGGGCAGGTGTTTTGTATGGTTCATTTTTGAGAATCACTTTGTGTTGTATTTCCAATGTGTGAAAAAAAATATGATCTGATTATCACATTATATATGATATGAATATAGTCAGTCAAAGAATGCAGTATTTAACCATTGTTGATCCAGTCACACTGTGGTGTGAAGTATTCTATTGATCTTTCTTTGTCTTTGTAAGAACAGATTGATCTTCTGATTTGTGATGCAGCATAGAGCTGTCCACCACTGTCTGATTATAAACCTAAGGGAATGAATCAGCACAGACAACAAACAACAAACGTGCCGTTTTCCAACTTTGCTCATAAGACCTGCTGAGATCACACGGACGGGCATGGGTGCTAACAGAACTGGAAGTAAAAAAAACACAAAGAACTGATCCCACTGAACCCTCCTTGTATGTAAGAGTGTCCTTATTGGCTGTGGGAGGTCAAACAGATTCTGTATGAGAAGAAGAATTAAATAGAGTTTTGAATTAGTCCTTTAAAACCTCCTGAATGAAATGTACCACTGAGGAAACAGTGATTACAGCAACAGCTTCACTGACAACTGCATATTACATCAGTCATGGAAGACATTTACCAGCCGGTCATGAGACGATTAAAAACAGCAACTGGAACCAAAACCAAAACACGTTTTCTCTGTTCTAACTCTAAGTGCTCATTCATCCAACTTATCATCGCAGTCATTTAAATGTCACTGGTCACAGGAAGTGCCCTCACCCACCGACAAATGTCTAACTTGGCGCTGTGAGTCACTGACCTAGCCTCCGCTTGACCCTTTGATGGTGATCTCATCCTCATCCTTTCGAGGCCTTGGGCCAGAGCCACAGTATCCTGTAGGGGCCACACCCCAACCCCCAATTCTACACTAAAGGGCCCCTCACTGCAGCCCATTGTTCTCCTCCGATAATGACTTACCCGTTCTCGTCTACAAGCTATTTCCACTTTGATTTGGTCTGGGTCGTATTTCGCATTTGAGGACGAGCCGGAGTGTGCTGTGAACAGACAGAAAGACGGGGTTGGGGGGTTAAGAGGTCACTTCAGAGTGATTTTAAGGTGAACTTGTAACAGAACTACGTGAAGGGGGATCTGGTGTCATCTCCCCGCTTTGGTGGACGCCCCTGGGTGCTTTGTGTGTGACAGCTGGTTGGAGTCGGAGGGTGAACTGGGTGGAGGTGGTTGAAAGAGAGGGTGCGGTGGAGCAGGAACAGAGATTTGGAAGAATTTCTATAGATCTGTAACCCCAAACCAGCTCTTCAAGACATCAACAAAAAAGCTTATTCAAGCTAGATTCAAAGGTCAAATGAGGTGAATGGGGTTTCCTTAGGGTGCTCTAAGGGAAAACTCATCTTTAAGTGTTTGCTTTTAACTACCTATATTCCCCTGTGTCGCTAAAACTGTCATTATTAACCATCAGAAATATTCTGGGGGCTTTAGAAGTCCACTGTAACATCTCTAAAAAACTGTTTATTTGGCAGAACACATTAATCAATTTGAATAATCAATTTATCTTTTCTATATCCATATTTGTAGGTTTAGGGGAAAACTACTTTCTCGTCTTTGTATTGTCTTAGCTGGAGCAGCTGACAATAATGCTGTAGGATGATGTGACTCAAACGTAACCATGGTCGCAGCCGTCCACCTGTTCTGCATTGCGACAGTAACAACTGTGAGAGTGAATGTGCAGCCTAAGAGGCTTTATGCAGAGTTCCAACATGAACCTTGCAGCTTCAGGAAGTATTTTGCCTCAGGTTCAAAGTTTCATGGAGCCCCCAGCCCTGAAACACACGAGTGCAGGTGCAGGTCTGTCAGCAGAGCGAGCTGGTTTCTCTTACTGCTGGCGATGGAGTGACTGTCCTCAGACAGCTCGTGGAAGAGCAACATTTCCTGCTGAGCCAGCTCCAGACGCTGCTGCTTGATCAGGTACATCTCCTTCTTGGCTTTGAGGGCCTCCTGGGCCACCACAAGGTACTCCTTCAGCATGCGCTCCTGCTCCTGCCTCCATTGCGTCCGTGGATTCTCTATTTGGGTGGTCTCTGAGAACGAGGCACAACAGAGGCAGCTGATAAGCAAATGAGAAATGCAACAATGATTGAACCAACCGAAGGGTAAGTGACTCCACTCCAGCAACAAGAAAAAAACTAAGCGATATCAGCACAAGCAAAAAACATCTCCAATCCTGTGCTCGTGCATTTGTATTTGCATTTTTAAAACCAGTGTTCAGTGTTAAGATGAAAACACTCACTGTTAATGTGGTCGATGTAGTAAACACCCACTTGCTGGTCGTAAACTTCCTCCCACCCGAGGGGCAGTTCATCTCCAACGCAGTCGGCAAACGTCAGTGGTTTGGTGATCCTAAAATATGTTTGAACTCAGTTCAGTCAAAGAGAACGATAAACACTTGTCGAGAGGATTTCTCCTTATTTTCGACTGTGATGTGTCAGTGATAATATAGTATAATAAGTTATACAGTGAAAACATATCACTTTATTAAAGCCACATTCGTACAATAACCTCTTATCAATTGATCATTTAAAAATCACAATTTTGTATGTGTATATACAGAACATTCAGCATAGAGCAGAATAAATGCGGAAAAAGCAATAAAGAGGTGGTTACAACGCAGACAATGACATACTCTATATCAACCTGTTACACTTATTCCCACATTCGGCTGTTTGGGAGAAGCATTGTGATTCATTTGGAATCTATTTTTTCATCCACCTGAGTTCTACAAAGACTCATTTGCCACCATGTGGTGTGGGTCAGGTGGGTCAGGTGTTTCTTCAGTGTAGATTAATCCCTACAAATGACACCTCATATACCGGATATCATAGAGCACGTGAAGAAAAGCGTGACCCTTTAGAATGGGGCTTTCAGCAGGCGGTGACAGTGACAGGGGAATGCGAACAACATCACGCTGATGTATAACGGACTGTTCTAATCTACACACACAAGTGAGCTGACACCCAGAGGCTGCGGTGACACGATTAAGTATGCTCACGATGAGATGGTGCACGAGGCCCCATCCAGGTCAGGTACGGCGTGGAGCTGAGGCATTCAGGGAAACATTCCTCAGGCGCATATCAGAAGCGCATCTACTCACAACAAGCATTAAACAGAAGCTCAGGTCACATGATATTTCTTTAAATTTGTTTCGGGAAAATATCATCACGCTGATGATATCATAAAATATGAGTCACCTGGGAACTTTAATCTCTGAAATGAAGTACTTTTTGAAGGGAATACATGCTGAAGTCCTTGTGAATACATGAAATGTAAATGAAAATGTACATATTAGTGTGTTTTCTCACATGTACCCGTAGGATGATGTGACAGGAAGCAGAAGGAATCTGACCTATAAATATGAAGGGTCCAAGGGTCCACAGGGTACAAGTATTTCTCTGGGAGTGTAAATCTGGTATACATAGAACTTTGAATGTATAATCTATTAATGTATTATATTTTCTTAAAAATGTCAACAACGTAACAAATGCCCAGAGTAAGAAGATAGAAGTTGCACTCATTAAGACAAGCTTCTGAATGTGGACCTTCATGACATTTTAATGTAAACGCTTGAAGGGGTAAGTGGTTTTTAGGAATGAACAGATTCCAGTTTGTCAAAAACCTTCTATAATAATCTAAATTTTCAAAACTCTTCACACACCTTCACACTTTTCACACATTTTGGACAAACCCAGCAGTGTTCAGAGCTAACTGACCATAAGTCAATATTTTCCCTCCTCACCTCAAAGCCTGGAGAAATATTCAAGATGAACAAAAAAGAAAGATAAACATGATTTCACGGAGGCGAGCTCTTCTGAACTCACTGTCCCGTCATCCGATGCATCTCGTCTCGTGCGTGCAGGTTGGAAACCACGCAACTGCCACTGACAGATCAGTACTACAGCAGCATTCATTTTCTCCTGCTCACCAATGACCTTAAACACCACGTAGACACGCAGCCCTTTTTAAATAAATGCATCAATGTGTTACTGACGGTCTGCAGCACGGTAACAGGCCAGAAGGGTGAGCTAAGTACACAGCGCTCACACACAAGGACGAGGCGAACACGAGCGCGTCGTCAAGCGGCTTCTGCCTCAAGTGTTTGTTGAAGGTAAACAATGTCCAGACACTAAGTGCACTAGTAAGGACTTGAACACTCGAGCAGAGGAGTCACAGCTTTTGGAGTCAGGTTTTATGTAAATAATGAGGGACGACGGGAGAATCAGAGGCATTCTAGCATCGATCTAAATTCAGTGCAGACATCATCAGTCATTACTCAGAAACAGGAATTTCTGTGATATTAGAGGGCCGGCCCTGCTCTGAACTCTGACCTCCAGAGCCAGACACAGACATGAGGAAAAACATGCCGTCTCACGGCTCGGAATCAGAGATGATCTGAATGTCTGGTTTGTTACGCAGTCTTGTGACAGCAGTCTGGGTTGGTCCAAGTCATGTCTTGGGAGACTCTTTAATTTCTGTTAACCACACAGCAGAGGAGAGCAGGAGTGGGACACGTATGGACGGACCACATTATAGCAAAAGTAAATCGGGGCATGACAGCATATTTGATGGGACTGGATTCCAAAGTGTGACAAATCACTGGCCTGAAGAAAAGCACCCCGGCCTCTCGGTGCAGTCTGACGAGCTGGAGGGGGAAATAATTGGGTCACGTTCCTGTCAGATTGACCCAGTGAACCTGGATAAACTTGTGTTTGCTGACACTGTGACCAAGTAAACAGGCAAGGGTTGAACCTCGGTCTGCCTCTGCTCTGCAGTGTAGCTCAAAACATCCTCTGCAGAAGGTGTACTGACATCCCTGGTGTCGACAGGGGGGCTTTTTTTTTAAAATCACCACAATGAGGTTCACATTTCTGCTTTGGAATAACATGTCTTATCCACCGGCTGCTCACACATTAGCTGAATACAATCCTGTTCCCCACGGTGGCGATCCCTGAACCTTTCATCGAATGTCATTGTAAAATGTAAAATTGTCCATTTCATCAGCTGCTTTAACTGACATCCTGTGTCACAACATTAGACTGTTAGTTGAGTTAGCTTTAGCGCCTAAAATCTGTCCCCATGTTGACTGTGATGTCTTATTTATCTTATTTTATATCAGGGTTCGTTCAAAAACTCCGGGGTTACTTCTGTTACCATTATAGGACTGATGAAATGTACATTGATGAAACAACGCTGCTCTGCCAGGCATGAAATAACAAGGGTTCTTTCTTTCTTTCTTGCGGGTCATGCTTTGTTCTAAATTTCACACATTCTCCAGGATCCTCTTTCCTTCTAACAGGAAACAGAAAATAACAGTTATCTGAAATAGAAAAAGAGACACAGACAGAATGACAAGCATGTTCAGCTGTGGAGGAATGAAATGCTAAAGGGTCTGCATGAGTCTCACAACTTCCCTGAAAATATATATTTAGTTGTCAAAGACATTTGCTAATTCTAGAATAATCTGTGCCGTCCTAGCTGGTCTCTGAGGATATTTCTATCCGAAGCCTGGCGTCGGGCTGCTGTATGTGAAAGGTATGTGAAACTGGAGTCTGCTCGGGTCACGCCAGCAGCTCCTCGGCCTTTATACCTCAACAATTAAGAAACAGCCAACAGCGAGGATCTGGATGACACGCAACAGAACATCACATGTCACGATCACCTCTGGAGGCCGAGAGTGGGTGATAAATGATAAACTGTTGATCTTTTCCACAGTCTTTTGTCTTAGTTTAAAATAAATACAAAAACAGGTTGTTACGCAGTCCGCCGTACACGCAGGTCGATTTTTTTTTTAAACTGATGTTTAACAGTGAGACGGTTCATTGCACAAATGAAAGCCACACTGAGGTTTATTGTGCAACAGCTGCTGAAGACAGTAAACACGACTTCAGACTCGACATCTGAATGACAGCGACTTAAATGAGACCATTAATACACGTGCGTGCAGAGACGTAATGTCACAACTTGACATTAAGCTGGACGAATGCACATGTTCACTTTGTAAAGAGCAATGTTTGCACCAGAAAACCACCTGCTTACGTTCTCCATGAGCTCCCCTCAGTAGAGGATGTCAGACAGAGGCCACTGAGAAAAGGTCTACAAATTCCATCCGGTGTTAAAAAAGAAATGTGAAAACAACTTTAGGAGGAATGTCACTTATGTTCAGCATCTCTGAGGGTCTGCTGTGGCATTTCTGAGCGAGGCGCAGAAGCAGCTGATGGACGGACGGATCCGCTTTTCCCTTCATGGGGTGAATCTAATGGAAATAGGCCTCCTATTAGTAGACAGACATCTCTGTCTCCGTGCACATTTAGACAGCGTCTGGACAGATGGGAAGGGCTCGTCTCCTCGGGATCAGACCAGGCGGGGTCAACTATGACAAAAGTAAAACTGTCACAACAGCCAGTTGGGCTGGAAGGACATTTCAGTTTCGCTCACCGAAGCTTTGAACACTGGCCAGTGAGCAGTGTGTCTGCATAAAGGAAGCTTCCACTGTATGTACTGAATGTACATTATGTGTATTAAGTATGTATGCTAATGTAACTGTGCTCGCTTGTGGTCATAGATGGATTTGTACCTGCTCTTTCACATCTACTTTGTACTGTTTTAAGCATATTTCTCTTGCGGTAAAGTATAAAAATAGGCAGTCAATGTTGTAAACTCCATTATTCTTTCTTTTTGAATACGAATTGTGCAGATAAGTGGAAGGAAAAAAAAACAATGGTGGCCCACAGCTCTAAGCCAGTCTGCTGAGTTTGGCATGTCCTGTTTAGGTAACATTCTTCACAATACACACATTTAACACGAGCAACCTACGAGTGTGACCGCTGAGAGGGAACGTCAAACTCACACAGTGAGAGAATTAGCCGCTGCTTGTTTTATTTTGTTGTAAATTGTCCAAAAACCCGCCCAAAAAAAACATTTGAAACGGTCTGTCGCACCGCTGGAGAAGAAGGAGCGAAGTGAAAGCAGGAGATAAAACATTTTGTCTGCCCATGAAAAAGTACACTGAGAACGCATGAGCAAAATGACACACGATCAAGTGATGGCGTGTTCGTAACCTCCCCCTACCAGGAGACAAAAAAGGGCCATCATAATGAAAACACTAGGGGAAGCAAAATAAAAGCGGGGGTTCAGCGCATGTGAATAACCTTTTGGTGCGGCAAACACAGCTCACCCTTTCCAGAATAATTGAATTTGGTGTGCTTTGTGACCAAGTATAAAGGCCTCCCTTTGCTGAGCGGCAGGCCAGCCATGGCTGTTGCATAACAGAGCTAATAAAGAAGGCCTAGCAGGCCCTGGATGGAGAGGAGGAGGCAGACACGTGGGAACTGCCTCTGTTCTGCTGCTTTGTCTCGGGCCGCGAGCGAGCAGAGCCCCTGGGCATTAGTGTAGGCATGCCTAACATATCGCTCATTCCAAAGCAACAAAAAAGCCCTACACAACTCTGCTTATCTGCAGGAGCTGCTGGCTGGGCCACCCCCCTGAGCCGCTCAAGGCATCCACCGCTCTCTACGACGCAAACAGCATCAAGGGTGAAGGCATCAGAGCAGGGAATGGAAAGTACCGTGTTTACAGGTTTTATAGCGCTCTGAGTAGGGAAGTGTGGTCATACATCACATGGAACACGGTCATTTGTTTTTCTACCTTGAAGAAAAGCAGTGAGCCCTCTGAAGAATTCACATTCACTCTCCAAGATATCTGCATGCTGCTTTCACACATTAATCCAGTTTTTTCACTACACGCCAGCCTAACCTGCAACCATCCAGCCCGCCGCCAGCCGCCAGGAGCAGACTTGAACTCTGGCTGATCTGCGGCTCCATTGCAGCACGTCATGCTCATCATTGATCATTATGTTTCGGCTCAATGGCTCTTGTGTTTTAGTGATTAGACGATAATCCGCCGCTAACGCGCCTCACTGGGGGTCAGCAGACCCATTCACACCGGTTGCGATCACAGGATGCCGGTTACCTGCGCGTCATGTCGCCACAACATGTATCCTCATCGGCTGTACTGGCCCTTTGTTTCTTGAACATCAGAGGACCTCCCCAGGTCACTGTTTGACTCCAAACAAAGGTCATATTATGCCAAAAATAAAAAAGAGCTCTATTTTTTCCAAATAAGGAATGGCTGCAGCCCCCCAGAACACTCGAGCCTCCCAGGCACAACGGCCATAGACCAGCAAATGACTGGATCATATGTAGGAACTATAATTTCACAGTGAAACTTTATAGGATAGAAATTTGCAGAAACTGCGAGGCTTTACAACTAGCTCATTACGGGATTAAAAATAAGAAGACACTTTTTCAATGCCCTAAACTAGTGGAAATCCTTTATAGAGCCTTAAGAAAAACTAAATCCCAAAGAGCTTGAGTCCACATAAGTCAGACAAACCCAACAAATGATCAGAGGAGCTGACGACCATCGATGCTGTTTGACAGTTCAGCCCTTGTTGTGTCCATTTCAAGTTGTCATCTCATTGCAACATCGGTGAAGCATTTCTGCAGGGACAGATTACTGCCTGTCACATTGTGGGTTCATCGTAGGACTGATCGGTGTTCCTTCGTTTCCACAGGCTCCGGTTGGTTGGTGTTCTTATGTGGCAGAACGTCACACTCCGTTAAAGCTTCCAACTCACGATGATGACGGCAGCCTACACCAAACTTGTGGCTGATATTGGACAACTATGAAGCCTTTGATGCTGGCTGCAGACAGATCATCTGTCACACTGGGTTGTAGGAGAAGAAGGCAAACTGGGGAAAGTATCAAACTCTTATCGGCGCTCCGTTCATCAGTCTGAGCCTGCCGTCCACATCGTGACTCATCGACAGGGTCTTTATCTGCGGCTGATGGACGGACGTAGGAGCAGCCGCGCCGACTGAATAGCTGACACCTTTTTGTATCTGTTGCATGTTAGCAAATAGTCAGACTTCGTACTGCGCAGTGGTGTGATTTATTGGAAAGTCAGTATCAGGTGGTGACAGAAGGCATTCCACTGGCCAAGATAACCTCTAAATCACTGAGCAGCACCAGAACGAAGGCACAAAACATTCTTTGGTCATGCAAACGTTTAAGCCCAACCATAGTCCATCCCCCTTTAAAACCCTGACAACAGTAGATCTTGTGAAACTGCTATCAGCTTCACATAACAATGGTTAATCAAGCTGCAGGGAGGAGTGGGATGGCCGAGGAAATCGTGGTTCCCTTATCTAGATTCCATGCAGCGACTAACTGCATGTTGTTTGAAACTGGTAACGAGGCTGACTCACTTGCAGCAGTTTTTGAGTGTCATCCTTATAACACAGTCGCTAAAATAAACTGCTACAATTCCCAGTATTCTCTCAACGTCGGCCCTGGATGCCTGATCGAGCTTGTTTCTGGTTGCTGAAATCCCAGTCCCCACCAAAAGCACATCCTTGCAGCTTTCCCAATGGCCCAACTAGCATTCCTCACATACTTTCACAAAGATTTCTGGGAGATGGAGTTTAAGGCTCTACTCTTTTTTAAGAGTCACTCTGGAATGAGCTGCAGTTTAATGAAGGAGACCTGAGAGCTGCACTTGACAACTGATCACAGAAGGTGGAACGGGAAGAGGGGCTGAAGAACAACAGTATGTGTGTGTGTGTGTGTGTGTGTGTGTGTGTGTGTGTGTGTGTGTGTGTGTGTGTCTGTCAGGTCACTGTACGC
>CAAKHB010005384.1:434148-459500 GCA_901007665.1 Aeoliscus strigatus
GCTAATAAGAGACATCTGGCACGCTGCCGGCTCGTTTGAAAGGGGACACACACACACACACACACACACACACACACACACATTCATATTTATCGTTTTAACTCTTTACACAGTAGGTAGGTCTGATAAGACATCACAAATCTTAACATGAATAAACACACAGGCCATATTTCATCTAATAAAAATCCAATTACAGTATTCAGAGAAACAAACAAAACCACAGTGAACTGTGCTGATCCAGCCTCCAGACAGAGATAGAGATGAAGGAGTTGTGGACAAGCAGAGCAGACACCATCACTCAAACCCAAATGGAATTCTTCACAAGCTGTGACAAGCTGCCTGATGGAGAGAACTCTTTCTGGTTCACCCCGACAAGAAAAGCAAGAAAAACACGAAACTCATTTCTAATCAGTCTACAAATGACATGTTCGATGGGTAACATCAGATACTGTATTGGTAAGGAAAATGAAGTAGCTACTCACCCAAACAGACACATTAAACCTGTCATTTCCATCGTGGCAGATAAAACCAGAGTGTTGTGAACCTGTAGGTTCTCAGGAGCCACCTGTTGGTTTGTCTTTATGTCTGTATCAATAACACCACCCGGGTGGAGCATACGTCACTCTGCCCCCCCCCCCCACACACACACACACACACTGCTGTTGTAATGCAAACATCGAGTGTCATCTGGTGTGGCTCATACAATGAGGTTGCTCAGGACACTCTACACCCTTCAATGAGTTTCACCTGTGGGAGTTGACATGAACTCTCCTGAATTACAAGTCCATGGTGTCAATCGACAATGTCACCAGAGTAACAGGAAGTTATTTCATCTCCTGGCTGTCCAGTTCACTTTGCTTAGTAAGTGCTTCTATTTGACATGAATTCAAAAGGAAACATTTGCAGGTTGAGATGTGGAGTTGTTCCTGAAGAAATGAGTGTGACTTCAGACTCTCACTGCTGGCTCTTAGCTAATATTTGCACGGTTTCACCGTCACTGTCATACACGTGTTGTACAAGAACACTAAGGACACCAACCTAACTCATTTCCACACAATTTTACAGTAGTTTGAGCCTTATTGAAACCCTGTCACTGGCATTAAAAAAAAAAAAAAACAACAAAAAAACGAAATCCAACAATTACTGTTTTCATACACCTTTTAGGCTGCCGCTGTCAACTTTGACCCCTACTGTCATCTGGTATCAGGCTAAAGAGACACGTCCTTGCTGCCACACACGTTCAGAGTTCACCGCTCTATAGGACCGATGCCCTTGACTAGAAGTAGTTGAGCAGAAACATATTCTGCTGACAGAAGAAACGACTTGTCATCCTCAGTAGATACTTGCTGTTGAGTTGTGTGCGTTTTCAACTCTTCCCATTCATGGCACATTAAAACCAGGTTTAGACAAACACAAATACACAAATTAACTGCTAAAACCCATGAGACATGGAAAGAAGAAGACACTGAAATGCTCCAACGAGAATGACTGACCCTGTGGGAGAGCTGAGCGGTTCTGCAGGTTTCCTCTCCGTATGGGAATATTCCTTCTCAGAAGCTAATGCAGGAACTGGAATCTTCTGTGAATTGAGCAAAGCACACACATACGTGGATATACAAAAAGATCTCTTCTATCTCATCCTTCTTTCCTCTACATCTACAGAATAAAAGAATACGTTCATTCAAGGAGACAAATACGTAGTCCATCTCTCATCTGAAGGTGAAGTTTCCTGTATGTTAAAAGGTTTCCAAAACTTCAGCATGTTGATGCCCTTCTCTCTGCCTTAAGCAGAGGGTGTGTCGATATGAACAAACAGGGATTATTATTTGACTTGGCTTTTCTTTTTTTTGCTCCTGTAACTTTATCTTGTGGGTTTGTCTTAATGAGATGTAAATCCATGTTTAAACAGAGAAACCAGTAAAATATCAGTTTGAAATAAAAAAACAACAGTCTGTGCTCTCACCTGCCCATAGATGTCAGCTGAAGGGGAGGACCTGGATCTCTCATGGAAACAGGCAGGTTTGGTTCTCTCCTCTGGTCCTGGATCCAGGATGTTGTCTGCCGATCGGTATCGTCCAGATGCTCTTGTCTCTGCAGGTTTCTTATTCCACCTCGCCTCATACTCTGCAAAGGTGCCTAGCCTTTGCTGGTCAAGGGCAGCCTGCTTGTGCGCAGTGTATTTCACACCCTGGGGCTCCTCGGCATGATCTCTGCTCCTGGTCTCTTTCACTACAGGCTCTGGTTCACCAGAGGAGGCCAGACTGCGGCTGCTGGTGTCAGTGGAGGTCTCCGTTGCACTATGAGGGGGCAAGTTAGCAGGGAACCCTGGTGTCACACTCTCTTTTAAGAGTTTCTGCTGGTCGAGTGAGGCGCTTGTGTTTTCTTTGACCCCAACTTCATGGATTTTGTCTGGTTCAGAAAAGGACTTCAGCTTCTTCTCCACTGAAAAGCGCTTTCGGCCACCAATTCGGGTTACCTGACCACCTGCAGGCCCTGATTTGCTCATGGCCAACTCCGACACAGTTGGTAGGGCGCTGAGATCTTTCCAGACAACTGCTGAGGATGTGTAGTTTGGCGAGGCCTCGGCTGCAGGATGCTCCAGTAACACTGGCTCCAGATCTTTCCGCCTGAAAGACGTCGCCTTGAGGACCCTTGCTTGGGCTTCCTTCAAATTATCCTTGTAGGTATTAGTGAAGGGACTATCTGCAGGACCTGGTGTGGTGCTTTCAGCCGCCTTCCAGACATCCCGATCGTCTTCAGTCTCACCCTCAGCAACAGGGAGTGGCCCTGCGCTTTTGCTTTTCTGCAGATTCGCACGTCTCATTTGGATTTCACTTCTTAATGTCGTGGCGAAACGGTCACTGCGTCTCATCTGCTTGCTGTCAAGAGACTCCTCAGAGTTTGGGCCTCTTGACAACTTCTCATCTTGACCTGCGGCATCCATGGATAAGGAGTGAAGCATGGGTGTTGCCTGTGGACAGATCTTGCTGTGATGTCTGATGTCTTGGGTTGGTTCTCTATGCTGGAGAGGGAGAGACCTCCGTTGTTCGGACTGTCTGCTAGGGAGACAACTTGAGTATGGAGCTTCAGCGCTTTGTGCGTTGTGTCCTCTCTGACTGCCCCGATCCTCACAACTGGGTTTAGGCTGAGCCGGCTCTAGAAGGGTGGTAATATGGTTCTTGCTGCATCCGTTGCTGTCCCTTGTATGAGAGGAGTGTTGCTGCTGTTGGAGCAGATGATACTTTGCCTTTGTCTGTGGGCTCAGAGAGTTCCGCTCTTTTCCAGGCTGTGACAAGTCTATGCCTGTGGTACTTTTCCTTTCCTCTGAGTTTCCTGACAGGGGCTGGGGGTTGTTCTGAGCTGGCTGGCATGTAGTGACACAGTAATATCTGCTATGCCCACTGCCATCTGTGTGTTGGTCGGGAGCGCCGGTTGCTTGGAAGTTGCTTATGTTTCTTCTCTGGTTCTGATTAAAGGGCTGCGCAGACCCATTATTAGTCGGCAGATCCTGCATGCTGCAGAAGTAGCCGCCCACATTCAGAGGCTTTGGGATGGATGGAGCCCAAGGTTGGGAATGAAAGGTGCTTTTGTCACTGTGGTGCCTGTGATGGTAGGGCTGGGGAATATGGGTTTGTCGGACATCACAACTGGAGAGGGAGAACTGCTTATTTGAGCTGAACTGGTTGTGGTTGGACTTATCAGACATAGAATATAAACTGTCCCGATCATGTTTCAGGACCAGGAGATTTTCCTTAGAGGAGACATGTGAATTGGGTCCTTCTGGCCGGGCTACGATTAACCCTCTTTCATGTACCTTGGTGGCAGCAAAACTGTCACTGCGTGCTGGTGGGGGCGGAGGGGGTGGAGAGGGGGAGCTGGTCTTCTTTTTCTCAGGAACATGCCAAACAGGTCCCACGCTGGCCCTACTCGATGTGGAATGGCGGGAGCCTGCTTGGTCATCAGCCTGTTGACCATCGCAGCCTCCTGGCATCTGAAAGTAGGTGAGCCTGTCGTCCTGTTTGCCGGCCTCGCTCAGACTTTGGCTGTTTCTGCCATTGTTATGCTTTCCTCCGGCGTCCCACTGATTGACTTTAAACAGCACGTTCTCCGTAGAGGCGGCATTGCTCTTTGAGAGTGTATAGTCGGGAGTGCCAGAGCTTGTGGAGAAGGAGCTGTAGGCAGAGTCTCGTTTCCCTCCGCCAAGATGCTCCATACTGTTGTTGGACTTGGCGGGTGACAGCTGACCGGCGGGATAAGGGTGCGACCCATGTTCTAGACTGTCCATACTGCCCAGAGAGCTGAACTGGTCGGACACTCTGCGGAGGTTCGTTTGCTCCCAACCAGAGGAGAGATCCGTGGATGAGCTGCGGGTTTAAACACAGAACCCACCTCAAACAAGATCCTTATTCATTACCTTTCCCTTATTATCGTATCTTTACCTTCATTCTAAGCATCATCAGATAACTGTTGTGAACTGGCGTGATACAAATAAAATCTGACTCCACTGTATTCAGCAAACTATATTTTAATATATGTAGAAAATACATTTTTCTTAGGTTTAGTGTATTAATCCTTTATTACTAGGACACAACTTAAAGCCTTCTACATGCACTGTTTGCAGGTCTGTATAAAAAATTCCTTACAACACTGTTAAGACAATTAACTTTAAGCCAGCACAATAATTTTCAGTTATTGGCAGTGGAATATGCTTTGCTTTCATTAACAGGTTTTAAGGGATAAACTTTAAAATTGTTTTTTGATAAATCTAGCACAATCAAAACTCAAAAGCAAATGTCCACTGAAAACGACCTGCTGTTCATTAAAAGAGAGCCAAGACTCAAAGAGAACAGATTTACCTTGCATCATATGTGGTGTGCCAGGCTGGTGGGGGTGGAGACTGAGTTTTTGCTGTCGCTGATTGGTTTTCATTAAATTTGGTTGAATGCCAGGAGTGAGGCCTGCTTATGGGTTCATTCCGCCTGTACGGTCAACAGAAAACAGAGTGGCTTAGTGGCCAAGCCCGTTTGGAAAACTGAATTCTATGGATGCTCACTGGCCACTTTATTAGGTACACCTGTTCCACTCCTGTTCTAGTTTACATGTCTAATCACCTGCCAGGATCTCAATGCATTGAAGCACGTAGCCATGTTCTAGGGGATCGGATCAAAATAATATGGAATAGATAAGCATGTGGATTGCCATGGAAGCCACTCCTATCACCTACAAACAGAAAAATGAGCCTACACTGGGCAAAGGCTAAAGAAAACACCTAACCTGAATATTGTTACCAGATCCCTTCCTTGTTTTAATCTTCTACTGTCTATTTGTACTATCATACTGATTTATTTTATCCTGTCACTCCATCCAAAGTCACCAGCTCTTCTTTGGGACATTACAACAGGGAATTTGCATTATATAGTTACTGATCACAAATGTCCTGGAAATAGTGTGACAACATGGGCCAACGTTGATGAATTGTTTCAAGCACATTGTTGAATTTATGCCATGAAGGATTAAAGCAGCTTTGAAAAAAGGTGTACCTAATATAGAACCCAGTGTATGTACAATATGTACGTAACATTGCAATCGTTTTAAATCAAAGTGGCATGACTCTGACTGACACAAACAAGAGTTGTGCACATAGAACATACCCTTTAAAACGGCTCTTTCTGTGTGCATGTCAGGAGAAGATAACAGTTAGAGCATGTGAGTAGAAATGATTTCAATTACATATATGTGTTAACTGACAGAAAACATGTGTTGACATGTCACAGGCAGACATTGTTATGCATGCGGTACACATGGAATGATGATCATTTAACTAATAACACCAAGCACAACACAATCCAAATGAGCATGCCAGTGAGGGCAGGTAACCACAGGAGAAGGAGTGTACTTGGAAAGGAATGAACGACACTAAACAAATGATTAATGTAATTATGGGCATGGGTCACACATGAAGGGAGTGAGATGTAAAACAGGGTTACTCTCTAATGACCACAGAACTGTACCTCATCGAACTGCGCAAAATCTTCGTAAGAAAGCTTCTGGCCACATGCACGTCATTCTCTGAGGGCATTTTCTGACCTACAATATCCACCATTTTCATATTCCTAGGCAGCAGGGGGAGGAACACACACACTAAAAGACTGGACACATTTCACATGAGAACACCACCAACTACAGAGCTGATTTGAGTGCTGATGAAATACCTGGTATGTGTGAAGCTCATCACTACCAGAGCTCTCCTTGATCTCATATCCTACCAAGTTACACTTCACCAGATATTGATATGCAGCCTACAGGGTTGCAGGCGGGTTGCTGATGCACTGTGTGACAGCACCCTCTGCTGGTCTACTCTGTTTGCTCATAATGAGTTGGGAGTGCGTGAGTGACTGGTGGAAATTCTTGGAGAGTTGGGGAGCGTGAGCACAAGAGGTTTATGCACATGTTTTGTTTGTTTTTTTTTGCTTTTTATCTGAACAGGACCGAGCTGAGGTGAGCTGGCTGTGTTCAGCGTTCGCCATATGGTCCCAAGGGTAACACAAGCCCAGCATGGGGCTGAGGGGGCTTAGAGAATTGAGAACCTCTTACACAATCAGATCAACTACCTCACCCCTCAATCCAAGCTGTCGTCTGCCATCCAGACAGTATTTCTATTCTCTCTGACATCCAAATGGCCTAATTTGACACTTTATCAGTACTGACACTGGAAATGGAAACGTGGGCCAATTCTTCTGTCTTATTATACATACAAACCTTACGCTGATGGGTGTTTTTGTGACGTAATGATCATTTACAGGCAGCGTTTTATACAAACACAGATGAAACATCCCTGCACACCTCAGTTTTTTAGTTAGTTAGATGTTTAACTGAGAAGGAAGAATTTTTAGACAAAGCTATCCATTGCTTTCATTTTCTTTGGACTCAGGACGGGCATACAAAGCCATGGGGTCAAGAGGTCCTGCCCCCTCAGTCACCTTGTCAAAAGGCCTTCAGTGATCTGATGACAAGAGGACCAAAACAACCGCTTCCTGCTAATGGACACTCACAGCTGGGGCTAATGAACAACGCAAACTATACTTAATTCACAGATTGAGAATGGAGGCCGGATTTGGTTAAATATAAGCAATTGGGACAATTCTGTAAAATGAATTGTGGATTAAAGTCAAAGCCTATTTAGGGGACAAAGAAAAGCCAAAATGAACCTCGGTCTTCCCTGTCTGCTCAGACTCTGTTTCTGGGACACTAGGAGGTAGCCACACATGGCGCCGGCCATTGGTATGCAAATGAACCTTGTTTTATTAGGCCTATCGTCAGGGCTACAGCTGGGCCAGCGCAGATATGCTAGGAAAGTGAATCCCTTGGCTGGAATGGGGGCAGGGAGAGGCCGGTTTCTGAGCTCCATCTCGCTTCAAATGGGTCCGGAACCTAATTCTCCATTCAAATGCTCAGCTAATTTATTAAAGATACCTAACAGAGAAATATTTACAGATTTACAAATGTCCAATGTTCACTTTAAGCGTTTTCACCTAAAGATTAATTTGCATTTAGGTTTGAAGTGCTAAATCTAGTTGATCATGGCTTAACCTACATGTTGGATGACCTCATACGGAACGATAAGAAAAATCAAAAACAATAACAGAGTATTAGGGTCATGAGCCCAAGCAAAGGAACCACCCAATATGTTGACTTTCACCCACATATTTATCTAAAAATAACAAGACAACAAGCTGCAGGTATCTCGGCCTTCATAAGTCAGAATATCGCACAATGTGAATAAAACAAAAAGTTCATTTTGACTCACCAAACATCTGGAGGAAGACATTCAAAATGGACACAAGCAGAAAGATGTTATCCAAAAATATCTACACCGTAATATCAGAGCAACAGCAAAGTGAGACTGGTTGTACCCGTGTGCCGGTCAGGCACCACATTCCACAGACACTTCAGAGACATGCGGACTGCTAAGCTCCTAGCATCATGACGAAACTCTACCTCTAATCCACCACCTGCAAACTCTCACCAACCCACAGCTCATCTCATAATATTCATTGTGGAATAGCCATCACTAAAACTAAGTTCTCCAGGCAGCGTTAGTTTGAAAGGAGGGGAGATTTCCTCCAGGATTACGGGGGTTTTACCCCTGAAAAGGGGTGGAAGAGTGTATAGAGGAGGAGGAGGGCTATTGTCACAGCCAGTCCCCTTGGAGTATTCCCCTACTTAGCCTCGTCTCATTGGCTCTAAGCAGCTAATATGCTAATGACCGGATGAAATGTCGGACTCCTCTCTTACCATCTCCCCTGTTGTGAGGCACACATACATTTCTCCCATTGCCATGGCAACCAGCTGATCTGTAGGGTGCAAGGCACCCCATTTCCTGAAAGCCTGGGCAGTGAGCATAGCTAATACCCAGGAGAAGCATGTCCGTAACATGATGGACACTAATACACTTCTTATTAACTTTTTGTTGATTCAACTTGATGGTTTGAGTTGACATTTTAAAAATGGACACATTCATATTAAACTTTCTTTTATAAAGATATTTAGACACATATTTAATGATGAACAGATAAATAGAGTGATAGAATGATAAATAGACTTTTCTGTGGAGATGGTTCAAAATGACCGGTCAAGATTAAATCAAAGACAATTTGCCTGTTTTTCTTTCTGTACAAAGCAAACGTTCCCTTGAGAAGCAGCATGATTTGTGACATATAGCTTTGATTTGCGACATAAGCAAACATAGCTTTGCAGTAATTACAGTATTTTAAAGTCTCTACAGGCAGAGATGTTGAAGCATTTAAAATGCCAAATTTCTAGGAAATCTCAAATAATACATTGACTCAAAAGACATTTCTCCACCATTGAGGCCTGGTGAACTAAGAATAATGGTGACTCAAGCTGATATGAAGGCAACAAAACTCAATCATCTTTTGTGGTCTTATTAGATTTGTTGAGGGAATTCTAACTCTATCCATCAATCCCAAACCATCCAACACACTTCCACACCAGAGCTGCTGAAGTCATCTGCTGCCAAGTAGAAGCCACGAGATGAAGTGCAGCATCATGTACAGAATTACAGACCTGCACTCCCAGGTGAGTGTCTGAATTCCACTGGCGCCAGAGGACCTCACAAAGACCTTCTTCAGCAGACCCTACAATCAAACCAGTCATGTTTCGGGTGAGACAGGTGAACCGTGAGCAGCATGTAATGACCAGCACATTCCTGGACTGAGTGGCATTCCATCTGTCAGGTTCCTGGCTCCCTGCACTGACCCACAGCCCACAAACACCTGGAAAACCTTTGTCCACGGGTCTGAACTGAATGCCCTCTGCACCCTAACATAAGCTGTCAACTGTAGTTCAGCTTGTACGGGGACAATTAAGAACTAAAAATGCAGGAATTAAACAAATGTTTCCGATTCGAAGAAAGCACCCGCTGACATGTGGACGACAACTGAGGGTAAACTAACCCACACGAGGGTGAAATGAACTGTTGTCACTCATCTGGATATCAAAATAGTTATTTTGTAAATTCTATAACGGAAACTGTCTCTACAAAATAACCACAGGCTCCTGAAGCTTCTGGACCAAACTTGGGTGTTGATAATTTATTATATGTCTTAGTTTCTTAAGATTATTTGTTCAGTACATCTCCACCAGAATCTTAAAACAAAAACAACAACAAAAAAAACACTATTTATGTTTTGTTCTAATTTGAGTGTGTGAATTACTCTGTATTGGCATTTATATGTAGGGATCAGACACCAGGGACCGGTTGTAACCCCATCTGGTTGAGCTGTCTAAATGTGTAAAATGAAAAATAAATAGAACAACTTAAAAATGAAAACATTTCATTTTTCATGTTTCAATGGAAATGTTACAAAGAATTTTAAAACGTAATCTGTAGTTTCCTTCCATTGACATTTTATCCTTAAACTCTCTTCAACACATTTTTATTTGCTTTCCCATTCATCGCTTGTCATCCATATACAATCTTTTGACTCTGCCTGTAGTTGGTAATAAAGGTGACTGATGATGGAATCTGATGGGGCAGAGTCTGCAAAGAACCATTTTCTGATCTGTGTCCGCCGTCTTGCATCCAGACTATGACCAAACTACAGAAGGTGCGCGTTTTCTTTGGCTGAGTTTTGATCCGTCTCATAAAGTCTCACGGACATTTGTTATAAGTCTTCCGCGCTTGTTTTCATTATATGAGTGAGTGGAAAGAGAATATACGGCAGGAGTGAATGGAGTACTATAACAATAGAAGACAGAACACCCCTTTAAACCTGATCCTACTTCTGCAAATGATCCAACTTCATACACAATCTATTTGTAGTGATGGTATGTAATGACAAAATATTTCTCATGTTAGACAGTAACACAGTATTTACAACTGAATAGAGGACAAAGAAACAGCTAAAATGACAAATGGCATAACTAAATACAGCAAAACATTACCAACAGTGACAAGGTAATGCGGAAACATGTCCGACGTGCATATTTTTCAGGTTTGCATACATACCTCATTAAATGTTCCTCAATAACTAACATTTCTTTGTTTCATGTCTTCAAACAAACCCCATCACAACTGAGAGGAGGTGTAATTTCTACTTTATCTGTATGAAAAACGGCCTTCCTGTAAAACCAGCAGCATCTCACCTGGAGATCAACAACTTACTGTCAACTCTGCTGGAACAAACCAAATAGGAACAGGAAGGGGTGCACTTTCATCTCAGCTGTGCTGAAATGTCAAAACTACGATTTCTCCAGCTGAGACCCAAGAAATTTTAAGAAATCTACTTAGAACAAGAATTCAGCTTGCGGCATTCCAAACATTCTACACAGGCTTTTGCAGAAAAACAAATGCAAGACACTCGGCTGAACCCCTGATAAATGTGACCATGGTAAGTTGGTCCAATAAGCTTTTCTGAGTATAATTGGATTGCGCACTAAACTGTCAAGGACATCTAAGTCAGGGACACGTTTCATGTTATTGGAAGCTGAATTTGAATATCTTCAAATTTAACATTTTCATACCACAGAGACTAAAGGAAGAGAAACACATGTAGTATGATCTATAGCACGTCTGTAACAAAGACAGAAGGGGGAAACCAAATGCTCCAACAGCCTTCAAGCTTCATGTTGTAAAGTTTAATGATTCCTCTTTGCTTGGATAAAGTGTAAACACCCCCAGGGAAGGGAAAAGAAGGCCGTCCAGACTGCAGGGGTCCCGCTGCAGAGTAAGACACTCCCCACCACAAACTAAGGAAGGTGAATAGTGTGAACAATCATGGAAAAACTGGACACCCTTTCTGAAGGTTTGAAAGAGTGAACAGGACTGTGAATCATATGATATAGCTTTGTAAGACTCAACCTCAAACCTGCATTTCCTGATTACTGGGCTTCTCGGCCACAGTGGAAACAAGCTGATTGTGTCAAACATGTTAGCAAACAGTTTGTTTAATGACTCTGTCAGCAGTGACTGATTAACGTCCTCATTCATTCGTAGTTCTTCCTGTAACCCTGGTTAGATTACATCCAATGCTTGCTCTCCTTGGGGTCTGTTACACTTTGATTTTGCTGCTCAATATTCAACCTGAACAAAATCATGCCGTGACAGAAAAACTGTACAGTTACTGGTTGAAACTCACTGTAACGCTCAGTAGAACTCGAAGGGAGCCTCAGACTTCAAGTGAGGCTTAAAAAGTCATTTTAGATGTCTTTAATGGACGACATTATTTAAGTTTTCAATAAAATTCACTTTCAATTCTAAATAATAAGGCAGTGATTTTTAAATGTTGTTTTTAAAATCCAACTGTAGCCCTCAGATAGATTGTTTTCAATGTTCAGAAATGATATACGACCTCCACAGACATTCAGATAAAGGGGTCAGTATAAACTTTGATTTTCTCTCCTGAAGCTGACACTGTACAAAGTATGTACCGTGGGTTTGTTGGGGCATGTGTGTGTCAGAGACCACGCCTCCTGGCTCAATGTGTGATGTGTGCTGAGCCTCCCCAACCCCTAATGAAATTATACCAACGATCTTAGTCACTGCATGAAAATATCAGACTGACTATGACAAGCTCCTCCCTTCCACTGTTTGTAAGAAGACCACACCCGTACACAGGAGCAGGTTCTGACAGCTTCCTGATCCTCTTTCAAACATCTGATACTATCCCAGTGGTAAAAAGAAAAGTGCTTCAGGTGCCGGCCTAGGTGAGGCTACAGGCAAACATTACTAGCATTGATGTGAACGTACAACTGTAATACATCTGACGTATTAGTAGTGCATAGAGTAGATGGTACATTAGCTGGATAAAAGACTGCAGCTGTAACACTGAGGCACTGCAGGGAACCACTATCATCCTGCCCACTGCTAAATCAGACACAGACTTGTTATTGTGGCCTTGGAAAATGCCTATCGGGAACAAAGTCAATTCTTCAGCATGGAGAACTGGGAAGGAACTAGGAGTCCCACAGGACTCAAAGTCTATCCTAAATACAATACGAATTTTCCCTGAAAGAAACATCCATTTAGAGGCTAACATACTCTGAACTGACTATAACCACACCTTCTGCTCCGGTTTAGTTTGATCTACAGTTTCAAACATCAAAACACCTGACATATTATTTCAAAAAATGTTGCAACAGTATTCTGAGAAAAGACGCATTTCTGTTGGTATGCTGGTAAGACAGGAAGAAAGATGCAGAATAGAATGTGTCATATTATAAAAATGTGCTCCAACTGTTCCTTCATGAGGAGAAGTTCAGAGAAATTACTTAGAACTTTCAAAAATTGTACAAAATAACCACAAATTCAGTGAAAAACTGAATCTTTCATAACTTTAAATTTGTTAAAACATTTTTTAAAAAATTATACTTTCAATTATACTTTCAACATTATGGATTCGGGCAGGACTTCAGTGAGCGTTTTTTTTTGGTTCCAGCAAAGAGTCGTTATCAGATTGTGGTTCACCTGCTTCATGAATCACAACTGGTGCACAGATGTACCTGAAATGACCTACTTTCAATGAATCCATCTGCTTCAGACAAAGACATGAAATACAGAAATCTCTCATATGGAATAAATCTGCTCTGTTAGCAGAGTGAGACTGTTGGATGCTTAATAAAACATGTCTTATGAGATGTCCCACTACAAAAGCACACATTAGAAAATCAACAAATCACTGATAATGGAAAGATTTCATTTTATATTGTACTATATCAGATTATTGTCTAGATAGATTGATAATTTATTTCATCTCCTGAGAGAAATTCACCAAATGAGAATTACTCATTATATAATACTGTATCTATATAGATAATAATCTACTGATATTGCTCAATTACTCAATTACAATTGAGTAATAAACAAAATGAATGAGACTTCTTTGTGGAGAGATAAATAGTGACTGGACTTCCTTGTACAGTAGGATTTGTTTGGGGATTATGTTATGATACAATACAGAAAGAAACGCAAAAGGACAAGAGACAATCAGACCAGTGTTTCACACACAAGGCTGTTACCCAGAAGGCCTTCAGAAGGGAGCTTACAAATGACTCATCAGTTAAAAAAGATATGAATACTAAACAATACCACAGAGTCAATAAGTGACAACGGTTGTCTTATAAAGAAAAGACAATGTAATCACTTATTGTTTAGTTTGTTCTTCGGGTCATCCAGATAAGTGTGAGACCTGAGGTCTTATCAAAGAGGCCAAACTGATGAGGTGGCTTTCTGAGCTGATTGAGGAAAAAAAAAAAAAAAATCATGTGTGGCATTTGACCAACTTCCCCTTGCTCAATGTGGCCACACCTGCCTGCAACAGTTAATGACGTCACCCACAACCTCTGGTCGTCAAAAAAAAACAAAAATAAAAAAACTGTGTCACAGAACCATGAACTCTTGTTGACTGCAGCCCAAGGCAACCTGGCCAAACAGGATCATCCAGCCACAAGAAACCAAACAGTGAAAGAACGCGTTAAAAGACGCAGACTAAACAGCTGTGACGGCAAAGATCCTCCTCCTCTACTCCTCTGTCACTGTGGTCTGGTGAGAGGTTACCATGGTGACCTGTTAGCCTGAGGAGGCGGGCCACTTGTGACAGCAGCAGATGCAGGGGGTGAGGACATGGGAGGAGGGGACCGGGAATTGGTTACCTACCTCTTCACCACCAGACTGAGGGTCTTGTGGGAGCCTTTCACGAGGCAGATCGCCTCTTGTCTGTAGCCACTCAGGGGAATCTCGTTGATGTTGATGAGCTCGTCTCCCACCTGGAGACCTACAGCTGCCGCCTTGCTGCCATCCTCAACCTGGGACACAGCAGATGGAAAACAGAGTTACACAACTTAACACTCAAGACAAAATAG
Organism: Aeoliscus strigatus; assembly: GCA_901007665.1. NCBI lineage: Eukaryota > Metazoa > Chordata > Actinopteri > Syngnathiformes > Centriscidae > Aeoliscus > Aeoliscus strigatus. Next base: position 448,531 of record CAAKHB010005384.1, read on the forward strand.
ACATGATACAGGACACGTAAATTTAGTGGAGGTTGCAATTCACAACATGCTCTGTCACTGAATCAAATGGAGGTAATTCTACTAAGGAGACACGGCGGATTAAAACGGTAAAATAGTGTCTGTTAGCATATGTGAGCCTTGGCTTTTGACACACGAGTGACTACTCTTTTCACAGCCTCAGCCCATCTTTCTGACTGAGGCGAGGATGTTTGTGCAACCTATGGAAAAATGTGTGGACGTCAGAGGAAACTATGAAAGTGTTTTATGGACCTCTGCCGCTGACATGTGGAAAGTGTAGACAATGTGATAAAAACAAAATATGCAAAATACTTGTAAAAACGGCCACCAGCGCCAAGAAGATTGAAAGGATGATACCAAGTAAGATGTGGCACAGGATCCCATGACACAAGAGATTAAGCTACCTTAATAAAAAAAAAAAAACTCACTTATGTAAGCAAAATCAGATACTTACTGCAGGTTTTACACACTACTACAAGATGGAAAGTTTTGTATCGTGTCGAACAATAATGGCAATGTGTTAAAATGTTCAATCTGGTTAATAGATTCTCAGATAAAGTGAGCAGTTAATAAGTTAATAATGTTAGTTGAATAATTTCGGCAATGACAACAGTCAGTAGTCATATTGTTTTCAAGAGGTTTGACCCTGAGAATATTTGGGATTTCTGTTTTAAAGACAACAACAAATGTCATACATACATCCTGTATACTAACTATAATATAATATACTATGCAAATAATGTGATGTGACAAGAATGATTATATAGAAGTCATGTGAGTCAGATTTAAATAGACATTTCATACATCCACCAATGAACTCCACACAATCTCATACACTAATGTCATCATATTCATCTACTTAATCAAACCTTCAGTGTTATTTTCAAGCGGTTAGAAATGTTTGAACAAAAAGTGTTATTGAAACTAAGAGTAGTACTGAAAAGACTAATCTAAATTGATAAAAAAGTACACCAGCCTCGAAAGCTTAAAAACTAAAAAAAGAAATCTTCAAAAAGCCACTGTCCGAGTCAGTGGTGTGATTCCAAAACAAACCGTACTGTTTGTCTGAGGGCAGACACCTGGAAAAACACATCTATCAAAGGGAGGTACAGTTAGCCTATGTGGGTGGATCTCTGGAGAGGACCACAGTTGACTGAAGCCGTTCCACTGACAGAATCACAGCTAGGAGCAAAGCATGCACATAAAAGGTAAACACAGTCCTTGTATTGGCTGAGATCGTCAGACATAAGAGAACGGAGAGAAATCAGCGCAAAACCGCTTGACAGTTGGCACATTAACACACGTGAGTCAATCTCTGCAGCTGATTATCAGCTCACCGCTCAACCTGCGAGAGCGCACCCGATGACTCAACGCCAGAGGCATGTGTACATTTACAGACCATTACGTCTTGTATGGCTTTTATCCTCAGCGGGGAAAATTAAAGCCCACATCGCACCTCTTTTCAGTTTTCGATAATTCCCGTTTTAAGGAACGGTTTACGTAGGGCGGTGTGAGGATTTTATGACTGCTGGCTAAGTTCCTGAAAAGGTCCTGATATGGTAGTGTTTTCTGTAGACTCACTAACGGACACGTTCACTGCAGATTACACAATCAAATATCAAATGAACACAAAAGACCACGGCGAGGGAAAGTGTGAAAATGTTTCACTCGAAGTCAAAAGACGTGTTAGGTGCAATATTCAAGGCACACGTAGGCGAATAGTCTCTATTTCACAAGGCGAACTCAGTGATAGTCGTTAAACAGAGAGTCTTAGAGCGTTGTTATCTTTATTCCTAAAGTTAGTCAAGAAACCCCAACAATAGAACAATAGTTTTTACAGCCTCAGTTGTTTTTACTACACTCAGATGGACAACTGTCCACTGAGCTGCACTGTACACTGTTTTTTGAAGGCTGCACAGCTGTAGAATGTACATCTGACGTTTATAGGTACAGTGAGCGATTGTATTTAAATATTCTCTCAGTCAACTCGCCGTGTGTCTTGGTCGAGCTCAAACAGTGCTGTTGTTTTAGAGGCATGGCTCTGTGACATGGAATCAAAATAACTCATGGTCGTAATGGCGACATGCATGGACGCAGAGGCTTGATGTTCCCTGGAGAAAATATGCTGATTTTACAACGGAGAATAAAGTGGAGAGTAAAACATGACAAAAACATGTGTTTATTATTCCTTTTTCTTTAATATGACGTAGAGTTAGAGATGATAAGCTATTCTATGTATTCAGCTTTCAGCTATACTGCACTTTAAGAAGAAAAAGCTTAAGTAACTGAAACAAAGACCACGTTTGGTAGTATCAATAGTATTCTTGGATGATGGAAAAGTTTAGAGACGACTTCTTCTAACAAAATTGAATTTTGATATTTCACGCATCAACAACTATCTAGACTATCTAGAGAGAGTATGTATTGTGAAGGAACATAGGGAATCATTGTCAACATCACAGTGGAATCATTACTCAAAGTTGAAACACAAATTCTCATAATAGGCAGATAAGAATGTAACTATAGTTCTCATCTCATAACCAGTGACAGTAAACAGTCTTTGGCTTAACTTTGTTGCATTACTGGCCTAAAATCAGGTGGCAAACGCTGGAATGTGGCTGTGGCAGGAGGACAGGACTGCAAACTGCACCATTCCTACTCATGCACATGGCCAAAGGGAGTTTGTCCGCAGGAGGCTACGATGCAGAAGATGCATTTGGTTCCATGAGAAGACTGAAGATTTTAAGTAGCACTTTTAGAAACGTTTAGAAACAATGCACGCAGCGATCACAGTGCCTGTTTTGTTGCAGTTGTGTCCTGTTGAAAGAAACATTGGTTTTGCCATCTCTGCACGTCCATTCCCTTCATGCACATGCCTCCACTAATGAATTCTTTGCAGTAACATTTTTTTTTCCAATATGAAGAATTACTTTTATTTATTTATTGAAATTGTCGTCAACCTCTGATGTTCAACCGGCCAAGTTGCTGTTCGCACCATTCTCCATGTACATGTACATCTGGTCCTCAGGGTAAATCTGTTGACATATTTGTATTCTACAAATCGGTGTGTATGCAGCGCATAAAGACTGATGTGTTCACAACATCTGCAGGACAGCCTTTAGCTACGCAGCAGTCTGGTTTTCATTCCAGCCAACATAACGGGAAACATGTCTCCTCTTTAAAACGATAAAGAATGTAACTAATAACAAACAACAAGTGTCAGCATGACATAAAACAAGAAGGGTGAATGAAGGCAGAACACTGACCGCAATCATAACGAACCATCCCCTGTCCTTTGTTTACCATCTTCCTCCACACTATAATCAGACACACTGCAGCCATCCTGGAAAGGCCAAGTGTTCTCAAAAATAGCCCCATGTTTCTCTGCGGGACACGAGGGGGAAGGATGTGGTGGTGGTGATGAGGATAAGGAATGTGTCTTTTTTGCTGACAGATGTCCTGTGCAGCGTGCTGACAGGGCTCTGAACTCAGACCTTCACACATCACTGAGAACTTTCATTGCAGTTTGACAAGCCAGCAGCAATCACACAAACAAAGTTGGCCACATTTGACCTCAGATGGTAGTTTAGGTTAAGTAGCATCTGTCTCTAAGACAGACAGGTGTGTGACAGGCCTTTTGAAAGCTTCTTGTATTGATTTAAAACACTATTAGTGCATTGTACAGATAAAATCATCTATATATGACTCCCTAGAGGAAAACTGGAATGATTGTATTCAAGATATTTTACACTCTCAACACGGTTGCTGTGATTCTTGGATATTCATTGTCTGTCTGACTTTGTTGAGTTCAGATTAACACTTACACTTATATCAGGGTAACTTAAATAAAACCTGTTTTGTCCCATGCCACAAACGGCTATAAATGTATGTTTGTCACATACTTGTGACAAAATATCATGACCAAAATGATGGTCTACAACTAAGGTGGTGAGCACAGTCAACATCCAGTACATCACTGGGGCACATACAAACATGCCTGTTGTCAAAAATAACAAGTTCAAAACATCCATCAGTCGCTGTCTGTTTTTCATTGATGGTTTGATGGTTGTTGTTGTGTCTGATAAAATACAATAATGATTTTTGCCTTTATCTTATTGTTTTGTCCCAGACCAACACATAACAACAACTCTGTCAATGTGGCATTGCAGAGACTCAATGTATCTGCAATGCCAAATGCCAGACAAAAGGGAATGTCCAAGTGTGTTTTAGCACTTTAGAGAAACAAAAGATTCCCCTTGTAGTCCAAATTATAAATTCCTCCCTCCAATATTCTGACATCACCAAAATAGAAGACTGGCTTCAATAAATTAACGATAAATATTTCTTTTCAGCAGTAGTATGATCCTGAAACACGGCATACAAATGACTCCATAGTTGGTTAAACATGTTTACCTGCATTTGATTGGTTACAGTGTGTAAGTACAGAGAGAATCTCTTTTTGGGCCTGGTTCTGGTCCTAAAGCACCAACAAATGTTTTCCTTCTTATCAAATGTCATCCTGGCAAAGGAAACGTATGCATGAGGTGCATGCCCAGCTGTGTTGTGTAAAATAGGATTATTTACGTTTATTCAGAGTAAGGACTTTAAGTCCATGAAGACCTTGAGTATAACCTGAGCTATGACAGGAATGTTAAGAATTTTAATTAGATCCAGGATATTTTTTAACCAATACAATAACCCTCTTGTCAAACTGTAGGCCCTTTCGTTTTGTCAGGTTTGAGTTTATTACTCAGACAGTTCAGAAGAAAGGAAACAACCTACAAGTTATCCTTTTTGTCCCTTTTCAAACCCGGCTTTGGTACACAGATATCCAGAGATGCACCGTTACGCCTGCTTAGCTCACGGTAACATGATGGCAGAATATTACAAAAATCAATAAACATTCAGTCCGTGTCTGCTGGAAATTCCTCATTTATAAACAATCTGCAGACAGCGGGACTGACAATTTGGATTTGACATTCAAACCTCAGCCAGTGTTATTTGTTATGTCTAAATTGTTTTAAATTTCGAAGAACTAAATTCAACATCTGCAGTCTATAAGAATAACACAGCTGACTTGAGATGCAGCCGTAATTAAATTCAGCTTGGTCTTTTGCTGCTTTAATTACGCACGAGTAAACTTTAGTGATGAATACAAATGACTCTGACTTGAGGAGCAGGAAGGACGACACATTAATTTGATATCATGCAATAGGATTTTTTTTTGACATCCATTGTACATCTGCAGAAAAGACTTGTGTGACAAATGAGACCAAAAGTTAAATGATGGCATGTTGCTAGTCTAAAACGACCCTCATCTCTTCTACATACGTTTAAATAAAATCACCGGGATCTATGAAAAAAAAAAACAGTTGTACTATGTTGCCTGTAAGTCTGCATTTATGACGTGAGTTCTGGCAAGAGAGACAAATGTGTTTTCATTATCATGGAGCCAGTTGTCTGTGGACAGATTGTAGGCTTTATCGCTGGTTAGCCTTCTTATCATTGTGAACTAAGTCAAAATAGGGTTTACACGCCTCTTTATCACCTTAATAGAAATATTTCTGCAACATAACTTTGTAAATCAAGCTTTTGTCTGAAAGCTGCTCCCAAAGAGCATACATCACTGATCCCAACTTCACTTTTCCCATCACGACATTCCAACGAGCCTCCGGCTGTCACACATAATTCACTACATTTAGAAAATCAAACAAAGCTCCGACATTCCTCCGTTGCTCCTGGTACCACAAGCTACCATCTGAAATTAAATCTAACCCAGCACTTAAAGAAGAGAAAACAAATGTCTATGTGGGATCTAATAAGACAGTGAAGCATGACTGGCAGCAAACTAAACTCATTCCAGTCCATTTGTCAAACAGACTATGTGTCAACCACTTCAAGAGATTACACATAAAAGTGTCTTGAAGTGAAAGCTGGGAAGATTCTGGATTACTATTACATCTCTGTAAAAAAAACAAAAAACACAACAACTGTATTCTCAACATTTAGAGGAGGTCAAGTCTTACCATCAGATGCAAACAGGAGCACCCTTGTTGTTCCTTGATAGTTCTGTTGTCGAGTTCAGTGACAAAACATTGACAATCTAAAATGTCAAAGCGCTGCAGACCAGCCGACTAATGGTTCACCCCACACAATTCACCAATGTGACCTCACCATGTAATCTTGTAGCTTAAAGACTTAAAATGGTCAGAATTCTTGTCACTAGGATCACATGCTTGTGAAACCCTCGCTAATGGGCTGAATGTGGATGCAACTCTAAACACATATGGGGCCTCAGTTCCTGGGTTTCACCCCTGTCGTTGAACTGAACTTTGGACGCCTTCTGGGTCAATACAGGGATGATGACAAAAGAACCAGGCAGGGAGGACAAACAGATACTGGTATTCTAACCATGTCAAACTTACTAGCAAGGTTTTCTGTGGTAAATGATTACACAGTGAAAAGTGAGGTGTGATTTCAGAGCGGTGTGATGAGGTATCCCTCTCACTGGCATTAGTGTGGCTTTTATGAGCCATTTAGTCACAGTACACAAGAATTACACCAGCTACGGTGCACTGAATGAATGAATGAATGAAAGACAATTCTGCTTTTCAAGCACTTTTGCATCAAATTGAGCCAATGTGCAACGTTTTCACTGAGCAAATCACATCAGGTTAACGCCCTCAGAGCCAAAATGGAGTGTGGCTGAATGTCCAGATGAGCAACTGCAGTGAAAACACAATGCACTCCCACCAGAACTTCCCAATGTCACAGACATCATTCCTTCCTGGCAGAATAACAATGGTGATGAGCAAGTCACAACATCTAAAATCATCTCAAAACAGCCATGTTTTCATGTAGTTAGAAACTCAAAAACTACTCATCAGACTCTTATGAAACTACCACAGTCAGTGTCTGTTGGCCCCCAGAAGAACCCGTTAAATTCACATGTGATACAATATTATTCTTGTGCTTCTCTGCGGTGTAAACATCACTTCTTGACCCCTTAATACAAGATCTATAGTCGCAAGGGACTTTGCTAGCGTGTCCACAGCGGTGAGTTTCAGTCCAGTGTGGTGTGAGGTCCGCTCACATTAAACTGATATATGAAGCGCAGACAATGTGAAGATAAGTCAAGTGTGGAGTTATCTCATTTGAGTGGAACACTGCCAAGCAGTGACTTTGTCAAAACTTTTTGACCCTCGGCCACACGTATCGGACCTGAAAATACTTAATAACTGCTATTTATTCAGTCCATGCACACCAGCACACCACCGAGACTAACGTTGGGGCCACGAGGACTGCTGCCTGTATATAGGACAACTCTATGAGTAATTCAACAGCCCAAACAACCTTTTTCCAAGATCAGATAGACCTGCAGAAGAGAAGTGGAGGCCGCAAATACCTCTGTAACATTATACAGCAGTGTGGCAGGATAAGGTCATAAACAAACACACATTTAATAAATAATGATGCTTCTAGAAATACACACAGGCATTCAAACAGACATTAATGAGACACAGTTATGTTAATGTTAATCCCCCGCTTAATCTACATCCACATAAAACACTACTGTGAAGGATGTAAACAAAGACGGATAATGTAAACAAAAGCATCGATTTCCATACTATGATATTGTTTATTCTCAAAACTGCACCAACCACAATACTACTCATTTTGACCCCCACATAAACACAATCACACACACACACACTTGAGAAATGCTGAAATAGTTTGATTCTCTAGCTTTCAGTTTTGTTTTGTTTTGTTTCGTTTTTTTACCTTGGTTATGAGAAGAGGCTCTCGATGCTCCACTCCCCCTTTGAGAGTAAATCCCCATGGTGCACCTCCTGAAAGAAATACATCCACCAGCTTCCAGCCTTCCCCATCTCTTGTCCTCTGATCCAGATCTCTTGGCTTCTGCATCACATGCCAAAGACTCTCTGCTCCTGTGTAATGTTGCTCAATTTTGTATTGCTCAGAATCCATGGCACAACTATAAAACAAACAAAAAAGACAGTATGAACATGTTCCAGCAACACATGACGATGCGTGTTAATTCCCTGAAAGACGACACAATATTATCCAAATGTGCGCATTCGTAACCTGCTTGACAATAACTACAGCAGGATATTGTGTCACTTTCACAGCTCAGTATGGTCTGCCGCACGTTTTTCCTGTTGATCTTTTAAGCTCTTCGGAACCTAAGCGTGACCTGAAAAGACAACCAACTGTTCACCAATCCAGACTCAAGAATGAAGGAACTAAGCGTTTGCCATTGGTTGGAAAAGCACACAAACACAATTCATGAAAAATTATTGAACGTTAAATTTTTTTTTAATCAATTTGTCCTAATTATTTCCTTTATTTGTGCTTTTACCATCCTTCAAAACCTCTACTTATTTTAAACCATTGTGCATGTACAGCATTTGTATGCATGCTTCATTTTCTTTATGTTCTTTGTAATGTTTGTTGTAAAAAGACCCACTAGGTTTTTGTTTTTAATAGTACTGCTATGTGAATTTCAAGCTGTATGATGCTTTTCAAGTTTTACATTATAAAGTATGAACTAAACAAAGACACAAGTAGATCAGAATCTTTTCTGTTAGGATTAACAAATCTCACTCCATGGATGTATAAAGTATGATGAACAGATTGTGACTGACTGTGTCTTACAATTTGGACTGAATATATACATATTCTATTTCCTCTTGCTGCTTTTTTTGGGTTTTGTCTTTTGACCAGTGGAGAATGTCTTTGCCAGCAGGCTGAGCTATTTTAAAATGGTATAGACATTAATGTTTAGAACAAATAAAAATGTCCATTGTTGAGCATTGGGGCTATAAAACTGGGAATTGTCAAAACAAACACCAATGTTAAACGCCACTGAGGTAATAGTGAGATAAGATAAGCTTGTTGACAGCTAAGTCTGTTAAGAAGAGGGGATAAAGAAAACTAAAATGGTAGCATAAATACAAGTCTACTGTTGTGAGCATTATTAAATACCTTTTCAACACCACTGCCTCGTGGATGATAGTTCGGCGTCCCTGTGATTCACAAATACTACTTGTCGCGATACCGGATGTGTAAATTTTTGAGATTTGTGAAAGAAAAGGACGACACATATGTGCTCTTAATTTGAAAGGAACTACGCTTGGAGGCGCAAAAAGAAATGTTCTTTCTCAAATACACGTACCGCCGGTGAGGGGTATTTATGCGTTTTGAGCACGATACGACACAAACGCGTGTCCGTGTCTGAAATCTGTAAAGCTCTGTAAACCGAACACCTGTTGTCATTCTGTGGACAGGGTGACGTGAAGTTAATGCTCTTACGTGAGAGAGAATTAAACAATAATGTCGAACAACACAATGGAAACCGTGTTCGCACGTACCGACAAATATAGTGTAGTTTTCCTCGCACACATACGAACATCTTCTTATGAACCAAACTAAGTACAAGTACAAATTAAGTACAAGACTACATTAGGTCAACTGGTTTCTATGAAAAACAATTCCAAAACTCCTATTTTAAAGGCTGACCTTACCTGGGAATCAACTTGTGGATAAACCGGTGCTCACGGTGGTTTGGTCCGGGTGGCACGCAGCTATCTCCCAGGTTTACATTACGCATACTTCATCTTTGAAAACGATTTAATTCCAAAGGCACCTCAAACTTATTATTCCCCACAGGTCCGAGCGGGTCAGTGGACGTCTCTGAGAGCTTTTCCGATTGATTCAACCGCAACAGATGATTCTGTTTTCTACTTCATCATGCAAACCCGCGACACACTGACACACTCGGGAGAGTTGAAATGAGCTAAGCTAACACTGCTAACTCATCCATGGATAACGAGGGAGCAGTAAACGCACCACAAGAGCGCCATCTATTGTTATCCTGCGAAAAAAAAAACAAACTAGGATTAATTTTCTAAATGCTATGTATGTTCAACTTAATGTCGGAACATTAGTTCTTCCTCTTACTATCATAACCCCAAGTGAAACGTTGAAACAACGTGAACTACTATTTTAGCATTGTCAAAGTTGAGAACGACCCTTGGAAAAAAAAGTGGGAACGAGCGTTTCTATGACAACCTGTGCAATCGACGGGTTTGTTACAGGGTCAAACAGAACTAATTCGCGGAAGTGGATGAGCAAAACGTCACAAGTGTCAGCTTCCCAAACACTGGCCAACTACATCGTTCAACTCGTTTGACGGAAACTTTGAAAGTATGAATTGGGCAAGTTGGCTCGGAATCGAAAATGATAAAGTCCAAAAGAAACAAGAAAGCAGTCGTGTTGTCGACGCCAACGATGACGAAAGTCATGAACTAAACAAGCCAGCAACTGTTGATGAAAGCGACAAAAGTGTTCGTCAGTTTCTGCAAAAAGCGAATGGTTTGAGAGGTAAGTATCATAAATAGTTGACGTAATGTGCTCGTTTGTCTCTGTCGAAGTGTCTGAACCCAGTTAACTTGACTAAAATGGCCTTTGCTACAGGTTTTGTTTATGATTTCGCCAGCAGTGCCTCTAAGAAACTGTCCGAGTCGGTCATTGAAAGAGCCCAGACATTTAAGAAAAGTGTTGAGGAGGGGAACATTCATGGGATTATTGATAAGGTAAGGGGCTCTTCCGGTGTGTTTGTGCCACCTGACTCCACCACCGTAATGTCACTGAGGGAGGGCCAACTGTTTGTTTTCCTCAGACTATTTTGGGTGATTTCCAGAAAGAGCAAGAAAAGTTTGTTCAGGAGCAAAAAGCAAAAAACATTGGTAAGATTTTGAAACTTTTGGATATTCTGAATCTTAAATAGGATAATTTGTATGATGTGTGACCCCCTGTGTGTCACTCAGTAATAACACACTTTTTGTAGGTGCTGCTGTGCCCCCATGGGTGGGTTTGAATGAAGAGGACACCATTCAACAACAGATTTTATCTCTCTCAGTTGTAACTAC